>JAHKKF010471419.1:0-10268 GCA_019740295.1 Labeo calbasu
GCTCTGGATCGGCGTATACGACAGCGTGTTCCAGTTCCTGCCAATATCCAGCAACTTCGCACAGCCATTGAAGAGGAGTGGACCAACATTCCACAGGCAGACAACAACCTGATCAACTCTATGCGAGGGAGAAGTGTTGCACTGCGTGAGGCAAATGGTGGTCACACCAGATACTGACTGGTTTTTGGACCCCCCCAATACAGTAAAACTGCACATTTTAGAGTAGCCTTTTATTGTGGCAAGCCTAAGGCACACCTGTGCAATAATCATGCTGTCTAATCAGCATCTTTATATGTCACACCTGTAGGGTGGATGGATTATCTCGGCAAAGGAGAAGTGCTCACTAACACAGATTTAGACAGATTTATGAACAATATTTGAGAGAAATAGGCCTTTTGTGTACATAGAAAAAGTCTTAGATCTTTGAGTTCAGCTCATGAAAAATGGGGGCAAAAACAAAAGTGTTGCGTTTATATATTTGGTCAGTGTATAATAAAATAATTATATTTGATAACTGCAATATTTTCTAGTGACTACATCTGTGTTCACTACATCCTTAATCCATTCCACAGTTTCATAATGTTTCTTTTTGGAAAGAAAGACATTGAAGCAATTCTTTATAAACCGTTTTAAAAGTAACTTTACTTCCTAAGAAATGTGAATCATATTTTTAATGGGTGGACAATTTTAAAAACATCCTTTTTCGAGGGCAGTTCTTCAGAGCATAAATCCACCACAGGGTGCATCATGCCAGAAAATGACTTTAAAATGTATTTAAAAAATAGTGTGACTAAGACAAAGCTTTTCTAATGGTTTATTTAAAATAACTTCATTGCCATCTCATATGCATCATGTGCTTGCAACATGAAGAAAATGTGTTTGTTACCCCAAGGCAACAACTTGCTGTGGAGGGTTAATTAATAAATGGTAATGAGTGTAGCATTTGTTAAAGAATCTTGAATAATTACCCTATGGTATATTTGGCTGCTAATGTACTTGCCAGGAATTTTTTTTGTCCCGAAAAAAATAAAACATGGCAGCTGTTATTTTCAGTAACCCAGAGGATAAACAAAACAACCCCATGGTCCAGCTGTTTTATGGCACATTTGTGGCTGAGAGACTTCATGAAGGTAAGAGAATGATATTTCTTTGGTAATTATTCTGTTTATCACAGTCCTTGATGATAGTTGTGTAACTGTGTGCAGGAAAGATTGTGTCCAACATTGAGCAATTTGGACAATACCCTCTCCAAGTGAATGGCTTCAATAATTTAGATGAATGTTTGGAGGGTGCCATGGTTGAAGGAGAGATTGAGTCACTTCATTCAGATCAGACAGTCTCCTCTGGGCAGGAGGTGAGTTTTTCTACTTTAACTACATACAGTTATAGGAACTCCTGTCGTTTATTCTTTTTTTTATCGTTACGGAACATTGACAAACCGGAAAACAGTCAAAACAGCTTCATTAGTACAATTATAGACATTCTTTCTGAAATTTAGTAATGAAAAAAATACTTAAATAAAAGAAAATCGAATGGGTTGCAATATGCATACATATACATATACATATCCTGGCGTTCCAAATTTTGGGATCACTAAGATTTTTTATGTATTTTTAATCAAATAAACAGCTTTGATGAGCAGAAAAGACTTCTTTAAAAACAAAACAAACAAACAAAAAAAACAGTAGTATTGTGAAATATTATTGCAATTTAAAATAGTGGTTTTCTATTTTAATATACTTTAAAATGTATTTTATTTCTGTGATGCATCATTACTCCAGTCTTCAGTGTCAAATGAGCCGTAAGAAATCATTCTAATATGCTGATTTATTATCAATGTTGAAAACAGTTGTGCTGCTTAATATTTTTTGTGGAAGCTGTGATTCTTTTTTCAGGATTGTTTGATGATTAAAACTTTTACAAGAACAGCATTTTATTAATATAGAAATCTTTTGTAACAGTATACACTGTTGTTCAAAGTTTGGGGTCAGTAAATTTTTTCTTTCTTTCTTTCTTTGAAATAAATGAATACTTTTATTCAGCAAGAATATGTTAAATTAATAAAAAAGCAATAGTAAAGACTGTAAATGCTGTTATTTTTAACTTTTTATTCATCAAAGAATCGTGAAAAAAACATTTGAATTTTGAAGGATCATGTGACACTGTAGTAATGGCTGATGAACATCATCAGCCATTCAGCTTTGCATCACAGAAATAAATTAAAATAGAAATGTGATATTTTAAATTGCAATAATATTTCAAAATTGTACTTTTTTTTTTTAAATGGAACTTTGATGAGCATAAGAGACTTCTTTAATAAACATTAAAAATCTTACTGATCCCCCCAAAAAATTAATAAAATAAAATTGTTCTGATGTTTACATTGCATTAGCATTTATGCATTTGGTAGACACTTTTATCCAAAAAGACTTTGCATTCAGGGTACACAATATCAGTTTTTTCTTGCCTTCAGAATCAAACCCATGACCTTGGTGTTGCTAGCACTGGCCTCTACTTTTTGAGATACAGGAAGAATCTAACAAGATAGTATTGCAAAAACAGAATAAGGATATTATTCTGAACCATGCACATTCTCTTTTTATTAATTCAAGAATGTGATTTTACATTTTTTTGCAGAGGTGGTTCTCCAAACTGCCACCAGTGCTGACCTTTGAACTGTCCAGATTTGAGTTCAATCAGTCTTTAGGGCGACCAGAAAAAATACACAAAAAACTGGAGTTTCCCCAAGTGATCTATATGGACAGGTATGATTTTGTATGATTCCCTCTTATTTTGGTAAAATAATTCACATTTTGCAGATTCTGCAAAGTATATGTAAACTTTTGACTTCAACTATATATTAATTTATTATTTTACTTACGTATTTGTTTGTTTGTTTCTTTAAAGCATAAAAATCACTAATAAATGGCAATTCACTTTTTTTGGTGAGCAGATACCTCCACAAAAATGTTGATCAGACCCATGGTAGAAGAGGAGAAGTCAAGAGACTCAAGGACCAGTTAACAGTTCTACAACAGAAACTCGAGGGGTATGTTCAGAATCCAAATATAAGCTAAATCCTGGTCAACACTGCAAGTAACTATTTTAAAAAATAGTTATTTTTGGTTTGTTTTTAAATACAAAAACTATGATTTTTTTTTAAGATATAAAAACTATGGCTCAGGGCCAACCAAGTACCCCCTGGCAGACATGTTGCAGTATGTGCTAGAGTTTGCCACCACGAAACCCACAAATGCATCTCCAGCCTCAGTACCAACAAACCCTTCTGTACACACAGAACCCAGCTCAGGTGACAGCAGGCAAGACCCGTTTTCCTGCGTTCTTATTCTTCAGCTGTGTGACAAATCGTGCCCATTGTTTGTTTTCTCTTCCAACCCTCTAAATGTTTAATTTCTCGCTGTAGTCAAACAGAACCAGACGATGCAGGCTCATCAGATGGTTCGGGCTGCCCGCAGACAGCCACACAGAGGACTCCCATACACAAGCCTTTTACTCAGTGCAGACCCCCCATGGAGGTGCCACTGCAACCAGCCCCCCACAGCGTGACCGAGGAGGAGCTGTACTTCGTCAGGAGCTGCTTACAGCGCTGGAGAGCAGAAGTCGAGAACACCATAAACGGTAGATCATTCACTGAGTGAATGTTGTTTTTCTACAAGCTTGAGTCAGTGTTTTGTAAGTGAACACATACACTCTGCTTCAAAAGCTGGTGAGCTTTAAACAGCATTTTAAAGGGATAGTTCACGCAAAAATGAAAATTCTGTCATTACTTACTAACCATGTTGTTCCAAACTTGTAAGACCGTTCATCTTCAGAACACAAATTAAGATATTTTTGATGAAATCCGAAAGTTTTTTGACACTGCATAGACAGCAATGCAACTGACACATTCAAGGCCCAGAAAGGTAGTAAGGACATTGTTAAAAAGTCCATGTGACATCAGTGGTTCAACCTGAATTTAATGAAGCTACAAGAATACTTTTTGTGCGCAAAGAAAACAAAAATAACGACTTTATTTAACAGTGTATTCTCTTCTGTGTCAGTCGACGCACATTCATCAGAGTACCTCGACACATGTAATTTTATCGATGTCCTTACTACCTTTCTGGACCTTGAACGTGGTAGTTGCGTTGCGGTGTATGCAGGGTCCGAAAACCTTTGGATTTTATCAAAAATATCTTAATTTGTTTTCCGGAAATGAATGAAGGTCTTACGGGTTTGGAACGACATAAGGGTGAGTAATTAATAACAGATTTTTCACTTTTGGGTGAACTATCCCTTTAAATCAGCATATTAGAATGATTTCTGAAGGATCATGTGACACTGAAGACTGGAGTAATGGCTGATGAAAATTCAGCTTTGCCATCACAGGAATAAATTCTATTTTAAAATATATTATAGAAAAGTGAGTACTTTTTTCAAAAACATTAAAATTCATACCAACATCAAATTTTATGTCCAAAGTAGTATGGCCAAATATTTACATTATTCATAAAACAGTAGTTGAAACATACCTGAATGTCCTACTACTACCCATATACCGTAGTTAATAACATAATGCATTTTTTACAGTTCTTCATCAAATACAAAATCATGTTCAAAATAAATAATTTAAATAATGAGCTGAAAAATCATTTTGTTCTGAAAAGCACTGATATAAATGCTTTAAAAAACTGATTATTTCACTCAAAATTGAGAACTACGTGCTATGTTTATTTATGCACTCTGAAATTCCTGGGTTAAGAAGAACCCAACTTGGGTTATTTGGGAACCCAGCACTGGGTAAACATTGGACAGAACACATGCTGGGTTATTTTGACCCAGCTGGTTGGGTTAAATGTTTTTACCAAACATGCTGGGTTATTTTATTTAAGTCAATTATTGTTTGAAAATGATTATATTTCTGGCTTAAAATGAACTGGAACTTATAAAAAACACACACTAGAATTACTAGAGGCAGCAGCAATAATCAAAAGATGAACATTTATTATTAAGCAAGAGCACATAGACAGAATACAAGACAAATTGAATTTATTTGGGTGAATACAGCATAATTTACACTATTACATACATTTACAAGCATTTTAGACATAAAAATGTAACATTTAAAAGTAGCATTTTAATTTTAGTGTATCCAACTGTTTTCTGTAATAGCTTTTTAACAAAATAGCGCTAATTGTTATGCCGGTGTGTCGGCGAAATCTGAGCCGGTGAACGGCTGCTGTTCACCAGGGTAACTGAACTTCAGACCGCAGCCTTGCGTTCACTCGTAGCTGAAAGATGCCATGTCTGACTCCAAAACCTGCCCATAAACAAACAGTACTGACATTAGAGAACATATTTAATTCAATTAAACTTAGTACTATAACAAATAAAATCCATTTATTTTTTGCAAGGCAAAAGGCGTTTCCATCATGCGAAGTGACCGCTGTTGACGCAGCTGACTGACATCTCGCCCTTACGTTGCGTTACGTAAAATAATACAATTTACAGCACGGTAAAGACGTTCTAAATAAAATAAAATGTATACAAACTGAAGAAGTGCACCAAATTGGCGGCGTTTGGTTAAAAAATAACCCAGCATTTTTTAGAGTGTGCCTTCATTATATTTTGTCGCCTGTATTGAAATCAATTGCGAGTCAAATCTTCTGTGCACTTTGCATGCCGAGTGCTGTTTGTTTGGCACGCAGAGTTCCTGTTGCCACAGAAGACAGCTGTCTATGTAGGCAGTCGGCAGCGAGGCGGCTCCCTAGGTTTTGTTTCCGAGCTGTAATGTGCATTTTAATTTTTCTGTTCCGAAGGCCATCGTTATTCACAAGCAGTTATCCTAATGCGTTTGTGACTGTATCAGGATCCTGGCCTCAGGCGTAGCGTATTGATCTGTGTTCCCTCTCTGTGTGCAGAGCTGAAAGCCAGCATTGACAAGGTCAGCCAGGCCCTGGAGGGCATGTACTCAGATAACAGTCTGTGTCAGGTAAAGTCTATATCCCGAACACTCGTTGGTACTTTTATATTGACTGAGCCCTTTCAAGAAATTTGCATGACACCTCAATGTACCCTGATTTCTTACTTGATGCTTCCAGGTGCCCTATAGGCTACACGCTGTGCTCGTCCATGAAGGACAGGCCTCCGCTGGCCATTACTGGGCGTACATCTATGATCATGCTAATAAACGCTGGCTGAAGTACAACGATGTTATGGTGACGGAGTCAACCTGGGAGGAGCTGGTTCGAGACTCGTACGGTGGCATGACCAACGCCAGCGCATACTGCCTCATGTACATCAATGACAAGCTGCCATACCTCATAGCAGGTACTTTCCCCATGTGCTTCTCAGATTACACATCTGCGCTTAGATTTTGCTGAAGGAGCCAAGCAAATCACACACTTGATTTAAGGCACTGGCATGAGCTCAGATTTCTTTCATAAATTAATGCTGATAGCTGTGATAGCTCTGCCAAGCTGTAAACATCAAAAACTCTTCCTAATGCTTTTTATTTTGATTAGTTTCCATAATATTTTCTGTAAAAATAAATTATTATGAATATTTATATGACATAGGGGTGGACATTTAATGCATTATGTAAATTTTTTATATTAAATTGCAAAGAAAAATGAATTGACAGTGGTTTTTTAACCACATCCACTGCTCTTTAAGGGCAAGTACTCTATGTATGTCAAACAAAATGACACGCAAGTCAACTCGCTCTCTTTTTTTGGAATAAATTACTTCTAATGCTGTTTGTCATTGTTCACCATTGTGAAAAGAAACCAGAAAGCACAAGCTTTTGTATCAGGTTGCTGGGAAAGTGTCAAGAAGTCAGACAGCCAGACAGTCAACCTGTCATAAATATTGACATTAATATACAGTTGAGGTCAAAAGTTTACATACACCTTGCAGAATCTAAAAAATGTGAATTATTTTACCAAAATAAGAGGGATCATACAAAAGGCATGTTCTTTTTTATTTAGTACTGACCTGAATAAGATATTTCACATAGAAGACGTTTATAAAAGTCCACAAGAGAAAATAATAGTTGAGTTTATAAAAATGAACTGAATGATCCATAATTGTTTTGGGGTTTTTTTGTATGGTGATAGTTGTTCATGAGTCTGTTTGTTCATTGTACTGTTCAACTGTTCACTGTTCTTCAGAAAAATCCTTCAGGTCCCACAAATTCTTTGTTTTTTTAGCATTTTTGTGTAATTGAACCCTTTCCAACAATGACTGTATGATTTTGAGATCCATCTTTTTACACTGTGGACAATTGAGGGACTCGCACTCACTGTTGCTCTAGAAGAGAAAAAAAGCTGCATTAAGAGCCGGGGGTGAAAACTTTTGAACAGAATGAAGATGTGTACATTTTACTTATTTTGCCTACATATCATGTTTTTTCATTTAGTACTGCCCTTCAGAAGGTACAGAAGATACTTACATGTTTCCCAGAAGACAGAATAAGTTAAATTTATCCTGATTCCAAAAGTTTTCACCCCCTGGCTCTTAATACATTGTGCTTCCTTCTGAATCATCAGTGTACATTCGAAGCCTTCTGTAATAGTTGCATATGAATCCCTCAGTTGTCCTCAGTGTGAAAAGATGGATCTCAAAATCATACAATCATTGTTGGAAAGGGTTCAAATATACAAAAAATGATGAAAAAACAAAGAATTTGTGGCACCTGAAGGATTTTTCTGAAAAACAGCAGGCAGTTTAACTGATCAGGACAAACTTGAGACTCATGAACAACTATCACTAAGCAAAAAAAAAAAACACAGCTGTGGATTATTCAGGTAAGAACACAGTATTAAGAATCAAGTGTATGTAAACTTTTGAACAGGGTCATTTTTATAAATTCAACTATTATTTTCTCTTGTGGGCTATGTTTTGATGTCTTTTATGTGAAATTTCTTATCCAGGTCAGTACTAAATATAAAATAACCTGCATTTTGTATGATCCCTCTTATTTTGGTAAATCAGTTAACATTTTGCAGATTCTGCAGTAAACTGTAAACTTTTGACCTGTTTATCTTACAATAAGGTTAACGGTGACAAGCCACATTATTTATTACTTATCAGAGTTGTTGAAACTGGAGATTTACACCAGAGTCCACTCAGCGTGCTTCTGTTTTTCAAATAAAATCAAATAATCCACACATAAGATGGAGTTAACAGATGCACAAGCGTCTTGGATGAAACCCATTCACATTTAGTGTGCACATTGAGATTTATGGAAGGAAATAAATCAGATTTCCTCAAATTACTGAGAATGAAGCATACTGCCATATAAAATTATATGTCCTTTATTTGTGCACTCTTTTTATTTAATGGAGAAAACATCATGGAAATTTAAAACGAACAGAGGTCAATGTCATACAGACCAACAAATTTCGACTTTAATTTTTTTTTAGATCACTCGCTGATTTCAGGAGTGGAACGAATGAAACTATATCAACTATCCACTCTGGATAGCTATAGTAGTATCCAAATTGTAAGTACTATAACAACACAGTTTTACCACAGAATGTTAAAGGAATAGTTCACTAAAAAAGACAATTCTGTCATTAATTACTCACCCTTATGTCGTTCCAATCCTGTAAGACCTGCATTCGTCTTTGGAAGACAAATTAAGATATTTTTATTGAAATCCAAAAGCTTTCTGACCCTGCATAGACAACAACGTACATGACACGTTCAAGGCCCAGACGTCAGTAAAATAGTCCATGTGACATCAGTGGTTCAACCGTAATGATATGCAATGATTTTATTGCTTATTTGGGCTGTCAGTTATTTATTTAACATTTGGCCTTTTGACATGCTTTTCCCATCTGCTGCAGTAATGTAATCTCATTGAACATGACTTTTTTCCTTGCTTATGAATGACAGAAGACACGGACAATGAGACAGGACAGGCTTTGAAAGGAATGGACTCCCTCCCTTCTATCCTAAGGCGTTATGTTAGGGAGGATAACCGCTGGTTCCAGCAAGAGCTGAAAGAATGGGAAGAGCAGTTCTGCCAAGCCCAACGTGAAGAAGCACAAGTTCAAACACAAACAGAGGAACCCGTCCAAGAGGAACCACAGAACCCAGAGCAAGTGCCAAACCCAGAACCAGCTCACGAACAAACAAATGAAGTGGCCGCAGAACCACCTACAGATTTATCACCAGCACCTGCCCAGGACAGTGAAGGTCAGAACTTTTTTCTACAGGTCAGATGTTTTCCATGTATCCATGGCAGGTTTATTTTTAATGTGCTTTCCCTTCTCAGAGCCTGTGGCCAATTCAGAAGCTCTCGATTCGGTATCAACAGAGCCCAGTGAGAATGTGGAAGAGGGAGGTGAAGAGCATATCACCAGTAGCCAGACACCGGGCCCGCCAGATGAAGAGAAGCCAGATCAGAGTCAGGTGAATGCGAGCGCTAAGGCGTTATTTGAGACGTGCAAAAAATAGGTCACTTATACAGCACTGGATGTTTCATGTACAGTACATATAGGTCAAAATCTTCTTCCTCAATAGAAACTGCAGTGACAACAAAAACAATGCATTTAACAAAAAAAGTTAGTTAAGTTAAATATTAAGACATTTTCTTTTAATTAAACATAATCAGGTAACTTTTTTACTGTTTTTCACTAAATGTAATGTGAACCATATATGACCTTTTTTTTTTTTTTTTTTTTACAAACAACTAATAATATTTTAAACCAGGGGTTTTCAAATTTTAGATGCCACAGACACCCAAATATGATCATTATTCTGCGAGGGACCCCTATTCTAAAATGTAAAAGACGTTTATATAGTTTCTTGCATAAATACCAAATTTACACTCTGAAAAATGCATATGATAAGCAAGTCTAAAATATTAATTGGAAGATATTTAGTTTCTATTAAATTACATTATTGTTCAATTTTTTCAAAAACAATTATTGCTAAATGTATAGTAACGTGCAGTATTTATTTTAATCAATTTTTGGATCATTTATTTCTTTCATTTTTATTCAATCATATTTTTAAATTATTTCTTTTAAAATTTTTATAATTATATATAATATAATATAATTACAATAATAATTATAATAATAATTTTTTTTTTTACATTTATTTGTACATTTTTTATGCCTTTTCTCCAAACATTTCCAAGGACCCCCTAGCACTTCTTTGCGGCCCCCTGTGGGTCCCCGGACCCCATTTTGAAAACCCCTGTTTTAAACAATGTATGTTTATATTATGTTTATATATTTATAATATGTATTTTT
>JAHKKF010471426.1:0-11559 GCA_019740295.1 Labeo calbasu
TAACAAACCATACATCAATGGAAAGCTTATTATTCAGTTTTCAGATGATGTATAAATCTCAGTTCCAAAAATGTATCCTTATGACTGGTTTTGTGGTCCAGGGTCACATATTAGCTTAATATTACAGTGTTGTTAAATTATTAGTGTTTTAAATGATTATTAGGTTATTAAATTATTAGTGTTTTAAATGTTAGATGATGGCAAAAGTAAACTGAAGGTAAAAATAGAAGTGAACATGCACAATTAAAAATCCAATAACTGACTGATAAACTAGCTATAGTGCTGCCAGCAAGATATTTTTCAAAAGAAATTAATATTTTTTATTCAGCAAGTACACATTTAATTGATCAAAAGTAACAGTAAGCACAGTAATAATGTTACAAAATATATTTTTAATAAATGCTATTTTTCCATTCATCAAATAATGCTTAGTTTCCACAAAAAATATTAGGCAGCACAACTGTTTTCAACACTGATAATAATAAAAATGTTATATTAGAATGATTTCTGAAGGATCATGTGACACTGAAGACTGAAGAGCAATGGTTCCCCCTCAGTCGTTCACTCCGACGTTACGTCGAGTGACGTATTGGGATCCCAATACTTCAGGGAACGAGGGTTACAGACGTAACCTAGACGTTGCTAAAAAGTCAGCTTTGCCAACACAGGAATAAATTACATTTTTTCAATATTACAATGAAAACAGTTACTTTAAAGTGTAAAAATATTATTGTTTTTGTTGTATTTTTGAACACTTGGTGAGCCTTGGTAAAACTTCTTTTAAAACCTTTAAAAAATCTAACCAAACTTTTAAACAGCCGTGTTAATTAAAAAAAATGCCTAATAATGGCCAATAACCAATATGCTATATGGTGCATTCACAGTGTGTATGTCTGTAGGAGCGAGGACTAAAAAGGAGAAACAGACAGGCAAACACAGAAACAAAGCATGAAAGAGTGAGTGACAGTGCAAAAGAGAGAGACAAGCTGTGTTTATAACTGCAATATTGGCGTTTCAGTAAAGCGCACGGCAAGCACATTTTCAGTGCTTTCTCTACTCTGATTGTGCAAATGCAGCTCAAATAGCCAGAGAAAGAGATCTGAAACTGAGCCTTTGAGGCAAGGGAGGTGTAAACTGTAAACAAAGGCCATCTAAGAGCATACAATTCGTTTTTTGGAAGAAACTGTCCAAATCAGGAGTTCCTATGAAAACACTGACCGCTTCCATGTGTGTTCAGTGAACACTATAGGATAAATGTAGAGGTTTGACAAGTAAGCAGTTCTGCTTTATTAGGGGAACATGAATATGACTGACACAAGAGGAAAAAGCTCTCTCTCCCACCACAAAACAGAGGATAAAGGCTTCTATTACTTGTCCAGAACCAAAAAGGGCAAGTTAGTTCACTTTGCAGCTTTCCATGAACAGCTGTAGAAAGTTCAAGTGGTAGAAAGTGGTTAAATGACCAAGCTGTGAGCGGCATGCTGAATGTTCATCTTTCATAATGTGCCGTGTTTGTTTTCTATGTGTGTGTGTTTTGTGAATGTGTGTACAGGATAGCCGCCTGCCTATCTACCCACGCAGAATCGCAACATGGGCATCCCACTGATTAATCGCCGTTTCTTGTTCTTTCTGGACATCTCTATTCATTTCCGGTGTCCCTTTCTGTATCTCGTGGCTTTTGTGTGACTGTATTCCGTGCTGTTGTCTTTGTATCCTCTTTTCGGGCACGTTTAGACTTGCATAATGTGACTTTGTACATTTATAATCAAACCCACAAAGCTAACATGAAAATTGTGTGGTTTTTCTGTGGAACGTAATTTAAAAAACTTTTTTTGGCAATACAATTACAGTCAGTGAGGTAAAATGTATTCAGTGAATGGACAAAACAGTCAAGATGTTCTTATAAATAAAGTCATAGGTTTGGAATCTTGCAGACTGATAATTATTGTTAAATATTGTAAAATTGTACAATTGGGGCTTAAGAGATAAAGTGGGCCACAATGACTCGTCATCTCCGCAGTAGTGATGCACTTGTATGCATGTTTCATATGGATTACATAACTGAGGATATTTGTTTTCCATTTGAATAGCTTCATTTGAAAGTAGACATTTCATCTCTATAGCTATATTTTTCATGTCTGTATTTATAATGAGCTTTTTGGGGGGGTTTTTTGGACGCCTTAAGACACGAGACGGCAGAAAGCCTGCATCCGGCATCCTGTTTGCTTTCATTATTTTACAAAAGTGCAATGTTTTGTTGTTATTCTGAGTGCACACAAATAAATATACAGTGCTTACAGATTCAAAAGATGTATTACTTTTATCTGTATGACCAAAAATGACGGAGTGTTTTAAGTCCAAGTGACCTCACCGGTGCCTCCATCTGTCATGCAGTGAGCGTGCTACTACTCAGTTTCCACACTCCGCACAGACACTTGAATAGCACACCTGAATAGCAAGTTCCTACTACTTCCATATTTTAGATGATAAGCTTTATTTGACATCAGTGAATGACAAGCGAGCTTTTGGATGTCCTGCCCAATGTACTGTATTACCTCATAGACCAGCCGTTAACGTTCTGTCCGTCACAAACTGCAGGACTTTGGCACTTTCTGTGGATTTTTTTCCCCCTCCAACTAAGCGACTAATACAACTTTGGTCGACCAAGCCTCTTCTCGTCGACTAGGGTTGGGTATCATTTAAATTTTATTGATTCTGATTCCGATTCTGCTTATTGATTCTGATTTGATTCCAATAACATTAAAAAGTTAATAAAAAATTAGGTCAAACATTTTTATTCTGTATTTTTACAAAGCTTTCTGTTGCAGCTGAATAACAAAAGCAGGCAACATCAGCAACCTGGTTTTAACTTAATTTTGTTTTTAAATTTCAAACATTAAATTGTTAAAGGCAAGTAAACAGTCAGTATTAAAAAATGGACAAGCAAATAAATTAGCAGCAACTAATTACAGGTACAGAAATTAAAATCAAAAGCTTAAAAACACTGCATAGTTTTCTTTTCATAAATATAATATTGATTAACTCATTAAAGTTTAGAAAGATAGTCAAGATAAGTGAAAGATTTTTTGTTCCTACATTAATATTAATGACAAGCAGCATGTTTATTAGGCTGCTGTATCTTTAACACTGAACGCACATGGATCTAAAAATACTGTTACACATGCGTTTTCTTTCTCATCTGTTAACTTTCACTTTCGACATAAACGGCTGTGTTTATGATGACATACTGATGTATTTTGTGCATATTGGGCAGCAGATGTAAAAAAGGTAAAAGAGAAGTTAGATCCGGACACTTTTCCTGCAGTGGAAATGCACAGAACAGTTCAAGAACGAACACTGGAAACCCGCACCTGGACTGTTGTTCAAAGTGCTTGTGCTTCAAATGTGTGTGGTGCACACAAACAGTGCACAAGTTTTTTCCCTTCCTGTGATTAAATAATTTGATTTTAAATCAAAAATTTGGAACCGGTTCTTGATACCCAACCCTATCGTCGACTAACGGTTAGTCGACTATTAGGGGCAGGCCTATTAATAATGTTACAAATATTTGTATTTTTAAATTTAATTTAATTTTTTTTATTTTTTAATGATTTTAGTTAAATAACCCTTGGGTGAACTATGCCTTTAATAGCACTAAATAAATTAGATGATTCATAGAACTTGTGTGACTAAACAACAGAAATGTAAAAAGAAAATGTTTTCGCTTAGTACTAAAATGATAAAAACCATATTGAAGACCACCTGACATCAGCGTGGCAACTGCAAAGAGGAAACAAAGAGAAAATAGACAGGTGAAAAAAGGCGAGAGCAGGCATTTTAATCATCTGCCCGAGCCTTTATGTGTAGTCACATTTCAGCTGAGCAGTCCTACACACTCTCTCTGCCGTAAGCCTAATGTCAGCACTGCTCTCAAAGGTCAGGTCACATGACTCATCTGCTAGCCAAATGTCCAACTGCGTACATAGAAATACAAAAACAGGAGCACACTTCAGTTAGAGGAAGAGAACACAATAAGAAAACGATGGCAGAGAAGCTCTATCACAGCAGGATTGCAAATGCAAACACTTTAATAGCGTAAGCCGTAATTGTTCAGATCAATAATTTACTTTTATTAAATGACTATATTGAAGTATTTAACACAAATCGATGAAATCGTCAAACAAGAAGTCTCTGAAAATCAAATCCAGTGAGTAAATTTTGGGTAAAGTTAATTTCTGATATTGGTTCAAAGGTCAATCTATTATCATGACTTCCAGTCAATCACTGTTATTGCTTGAGCAACAAATCCTGTGTGACAGACAATAGGAGTTGATGGATGAAGAGATAATTAACAGCTCATTAGCTTCAGTAATCAAGCTAATGACGGGTTGTCTGATTGTTATGATGCATTTGTGAATATTCAGGAAGTGCTGAGGAGGATCTGTGCACAGGATCCTGAAGATACACGGGAGAACACATAAAAAATTAAATGACTACACGTACGCTAAGGATGAAAGAATGCTGAGAGAGGGAGATTCTGCCTGCAAAGCCCAATAAAAGGAGAGAAAGAGAGAGCATACAGTGTCAGGAATAAAATTATAATTAGTTAAATAATTATAAAATATTATAATTATAACATTTGTTCAAATTGTATTTATTTGATGACAAATACAGTAAAAACAAAGAAAAATACAATTTAATCAGTGCTTTCTATTTTAAAGAGCATGCCATATGGTACTTTAATGTGTCCTAATATTGTGTTGGAGTCCCCTACAACAGGTTTAAACATTTATACACAAAATCATTTCTCAATGATTTCAAAACGATTTGTTCGATCAGTTCTGAGCGTAATATCTGTAAACCCCTCCCTTCCATAAGCCTACTCTGCTCTGATTGGTCAGCTGGCCAAGTTGTAATTGGTACAGAGAGGAGTAATCGAGCAAGTTAGCGAGCGCTTTCATCAGCGTTGCCAAGTCTGCAGTTGTTTTTGATGTCTGCGGGTTGAAGCAACCCCAATAATGTCATATTTAGCCCCTGGAATGTGAATTTACCAGGGAAGCTCAGACAAAAAATGGTATTTTACACCCCAGAATGTGAGGGTTTACATTCAGAAACACTACGGACTAGTTTAGGGCTAGTTTTAGGCAGTAATTGGGCAGGTTTTGTTGTGAAAACCTGGCAACCCTGGCTACCATTGACAAAGCATGCACCAAAGCAATAATATAGAGCTCCAATCTGTTCTTAAAATAAAGACAAAAACATCTGAACACTTATGCAATCGAATCGTGCCCACGGTTAAAGTTTAGCTGCTGAACTGTAAACACTTACAACAATAACGGTGAATACGTTAGCTGAGTGCTAACATGACTGATGAACTGTTGAAACAACACAGTTTGTAAACCAAAATATGTCTACATTCTTTATTATTACAAAACGACAGTCTACATTAATCAACACATTCTTAGGAAGAAGTGGGTTCACAGCGAATTATTAGAACTATTTCAACAAGACAGTAATATCGTGGCTTACCTAGAAACCTAAAGCTGCAGTACTGTAGGTATACATCACATATTAGCAGAAACAACTTGCTATTTTGAGCACTCAATTGAAAATGTACACATAACATATCAATCGTACTTACAGGTTGTGGTTCAGAGACGCTTGTTGCTCCAAATAAAGAAAAGTAGAAGCCAACGAAGATAAAAGCCAATTTTGAATTGTATTGCTGTGGTAATGTGGAAAAAAATAATTTGAACCACTGATTCTTTACATTATTGAAGAATCAACAAACTTGCTTTCACAGCGCAGAACACAGCGTCTTCTCGGCATGATGTAAACACAATAACTAGCGGAAGTGTTTGTGGGCAGGTCAGAGTGTTCATATTTCCAGGTGTGGATTATGCAAATGTGTTACCTAGTGATGTCAATCGGTAACAGGAAGAAGATTTGAAAATATAACAATTCGTTAAGGTGGCTCTGAGTCTCTTTCTTTTGAGAGACAATATCTTTGTTTATCATGCACTTTTTTGATTATCAACTTCGCAGACTGTGATGGATAACTAAGTTACAAACTGCAAAAAATATATTTTTCGAAAACCCACATGGCCTGCTCTTTAAAATACATTATACAATACACATTTCTTGTTACGGCAAAGCTGAATTTGCAGTTTTACAGTTGTTAGGGTCACATGATGCTGATCTGGCACATGAAACATTTCTTATTATTATTAATGTTGAAAACAATTGTACTCTCAATTCTTTTTGTAGAAACCAGGATCAGGATTCTCTGATGAACATTAGCTTGAATACATTTTTAAAATAAATGCTGAGAATAGAAATATTACACAGTATAAATGTCTTTTAAATGTCTACTATCACTTTTAATCAATTCAATGCAACTTCGGTAAATAAAGTATTAATATTAAACAAGGTTATTTTGTCTCCAGTCTAAAATCACTTTGTCAAAAATAGCCTAAACTCTTGATGTACAAGTTTCTTGCAGCCATGAGAAATCACTTTGTCAATCATCACAAGTTCAAGAATGACTCTTGTGGTCTGTAATGATAACTTAGGGCATTCATTCATACATTTAAACAGTGTCGTCATTCCCGAGTAGTTGTAAAAACCAGGTTCGAATATCAGGATATGAGCAAGACTTATTCTCTGGTGTAATGTGTATTAAAGAAAGAATCGTTTTGAACAGCAGAGTAAGGAAACCCTCAACCTGTGCCAAGGCGCCAGGCTGGTGTTGGAGACGGGTGGGGGAGCGGGCATCTGGACACGAGCGAGAGCTTAAGAGCACAGCTCACTCTTTAACGGCGAGATCAAGGAGATGCTTGGCAAGAAACACAGCCTCCTAAAACACCAGGACCCCACTTGGAAACATTCACCCAAATCCGCCCACAGAAAAAAACACAAACAAAAGCAGGCAGGCCACGCTGTGTTACGGACGCAAAGCTGCTCCCTTTACACCTCATAACAGCAGAGCCGGGCCGTTACACACTGAGCTTACTGCAAACACAATGGCTCCCCATGGAAAATGACCTCCTGCTCTGTTTTATTTCTGGACAGATGTCAAATCATACGTTTTGCTCTATCTCACCATGCATAAGACTTGACATTCCTCTGCGTTCACTGCAGATTAAGTGTTTCCCTCAAGCCTAAAACACTCCCTTTTTCTACTTTAACCACAAATAAAAAATAAAAGCCATGCCAACACGTATAAAATAACAGTATTTATGACATACGGTGGCCCCAAAGTATTTGGACGCTCAAGCCTCATTTAAAAATATATGCATTATTTCAGTGCAATAGAAACCAAATATCAAACTAAGTGGCTTCTGCAAGCAAATAACAATCAAGCCATTTCCACAATTAACTTCACCTTTTGAGCCATTTTTTCCTTACTTTAAACAATTTTGTATCTTAAATTTGAAGTTTGAGGTCAGCAAGATTTTTTAAAAAGAAATTAATAGTTTTATTCAACAATGACTTTAAGAAACTATTACATAAAAGGATAAAAAGATGGCTATTTAAAAAAAAAAAAAAAGGTCAAGCAGCACTACTGTTTTCAACAAGAATTACATAAATGACGTTTCTTACTGAAATATGTAGTAGAAAACCCATGAAAGATTTACACTGTGGGGGGCGCCATTATTTTGATGATGTGAAATGGTTGCACTCGGTGAGCTACTGGCGCTACCTGTCGCTATTTTGACCACAGGGCTGGGCGATATGGCCAAAAAATTATCAGTCGATATCGATAATTATCACGATAAATGTCAATTATTTATTTCTATCAAGTTTTTGGGCAGATTTTTGCTACAGTGTGAAAGTTGTCAAAAACTAGATGGTTAAATGTGGCTTTAAAATATTCCTTATGGTCAGAACATGACAAACACTTCATATTTTTTTTAATTCTTCACACTTTTCCAGTCATTTTTCCTTAACAAAACAAATATCTTAACTGAAAAAAAAAATTTCTTAATTTTGCATGTTTTAATGAGTAATACTGTTTCAAATCAAGAAACAGGTTTGTGTTACTTGACAATATTAATAATAATATAAAATTTTTTTTGTCTCTTAGAAATACACATTTAATAGTAGCTGGAGGATACAGATGTAGATTTATGTTCATTAGCAAAATCAACAATATCTGTAAAAACTGTAGCAACCTTATTTTTATATGGTGAAATTTAATTATTCTGACTGTTTGATTTTTTTTTATTAACAATTGCTCTTCCATAGTATCATCCATAGATCATGATAACAGTTAAAACCAGAAATATAGCACCTCAATACCATGGTAAATTTGTAATATGGTTCCTAGGTATTTTCATGAAAAACAGTAATCTAAATACATTTAATATAAATGCTATTTAATCACAAAAAATACTGTAACTGTAATTATATTCCATTAATCCTTTATCAATACACTTAACACATGTTTACATTAATAATATAATAAAATTCTGTACAAATATACCAACATTTCTGACACAATACCACTGTGCAGGTAACGTTAGTGTTACTATAGTAAATCCATGGTAAATGATGGCGATTTGTAGATTAAAAAGCCTTCTGACTGTATCGTTGCGCATAGTGTGTCTCCTGTTCGTCAGCGCTGTTGTCTCTGGCTATAAACCGAATCATTTGTGTTTTTCACTGAATTCAAGCGCTTCACATTGGCACTGTTTACAGACCGAGACTCCTCAGCGAGTGAAAGCATCTGCTCTACGTAAGTTCGCGCCGTACCGCAATTTGAACTTTGATCCGATCGGATAAACGGTCCGAGTGGCGCGCTTTAACTAGCGCTCTTTTGTTCCGCCTTTGCTGCATAAATATTATATCGAACATTTATCAAACTCTTGTTACCGTTTATCGAGGAAGGTCATATCGCGCGATAATTATCGTTTGCGATTTATCGCCCAGCCCTATTACACAACTCAGAAAATAAAATACTGATACGATGCCACTTTGTGTGGGTTTGGGTTGTAATTTTCAGTTGAAGGGCAACAAGAGAAGCGATGTAAGTCTTCACTGCTGTACTAGCGATAAGAAGAGGAAAAAAGAATGGGAAGATGCTTGTGGACGAATAAAACTTCCTAAAGATCCATGTCTTCGTTCTCTCCACTTTAGCCCTGATGTCTCTGAGGCTTTTAGTAGACCACAGCTGCTGAAAGAGCTTACAAATGGATGAGACAAGAAACGCTAGATGCCATCCTGGCAGGATGTAAACATACAGATGCTTGTCATTATGTCTCACACACTGATGGAGCTTCTCAAAATGGATTTCACTCAACATCCAGGGGAGTTTTGACTCCTTGTGGGGAAAAAGCAATGGTACAGCATTTGGTTTAAACCTACTCTTATCTCCATCATCATCTGTTGCTTTTCAATAGCTGTGGTTAGTCAGTATTTATTTTGCGAGTTGTGAGTTATGTTGTGGTAAAAATAGCAACAAGAAGTGCCACCATTTCATATCATCGAAATAATGTCGCCCCCATATTCCAAAATATGTATAAATAATATAGATTTTTAAAATAATGTAAATGTTTCATGGGTATTCTACCATGTATTTCAGTGAGAGACATTATTATATTAAGCCATGCAACTCTAAATACTCAGGGTCCCTTTTAATACAAATGAATTTGTATATTATTACAATTTCAGAATTGTCCAAATACTTTTTGGCGCCACTATATAAAAACATGTATACAATCAATCAACCCAAACCCAGCTGTATGAATTTGTTTGAAGTTCCAGAGCAACAGACTAACTGAGCAGAGAAGTGGAATCAGATACTAACAGTGTGCTGTAGTAGATCCCGTCTACGGTAAACGCATTGCAGGGGGGAAAGAGGAGAGCTTTGAAAGAAGAGGGAGACGGTCAATCAATAGACCCACACAGTATCGATGACCCCTTTGTTCATCCTCGCCTCTCCCACAGACCTGTTCTAATTGGCCTCTTCACATTGTCCAAGAGCGTGGCGCACAATGTAGCCTAGTGCATCGAATTACACAGAAGATCTACACCAACCGTGCAAATAAACAATGAATAACAATGAGGAAATATAATGAGGAACAGATTGGAAACGTCAAACTGTTTATACTAATTCTGTCACAAATTAAAAGTGGGTGTGAATGTGTTTACCATGAGATCTTGTACAGACATTAACCAAATTTCAAATCAAACTCAGCCATTGCAGTTGACAGAATTGTGTTCGGTGTTCAAGAACACTTTTATTAGCCTTAATGTCTTCATAAGGTGACGTGTCTGGTCTTCACCTTGGACAGAAACCCACTGTTGACCTTTGAACTGATCGCTGCTCATGGGTCTCTATGGTTTGAAATACACATTATGTTCTCTAGCCAGTGCGTCCCAAGAGAAACAATAGCAAAGTCTGTGTCAGCGAGATTACTCACTCATACGCAACAAAAGAGACAGTGTCTGACTTACTGATGACAGGATAGTCCTGATACAGAACTAACACCTCTGTGGACTCACAAACCAGAGGAGAACAAAAGACATGAGAATATTCATTCATTTTAGAAAACACTTAGGTTCACAGAATCTAGTTCACATTCCAATATGAAAATTTTACCCTCAAAAACAGATTTTCAGAAGTGAAACTTCTTGCTTAATCATATTGAGTTGTTGTTTCCAATGTGACATTAGTCATTTGTCATACTAAGTTCCTTAGAAAAAAACAATAGCATTCCTGTTTTATCTGTGCTATTGAACCAAAAAGAGCTGGCAGACTGTATAAGGTATTTTATGTGTGTGTTGTGCTAAACTTCTTACCAGGTGGTGTGCAGTTCTTTTCAGCATTGGGCCCAACCTGCACCTCATCAGTGTAGTTGCTGTCAATATCAAAGTCCTGCAGCAGCCTGCGACTCTCCCACCTCTCACTATCTTCAGCTGAGAAACTGGAGATGCCATAACCTGTGAAACACATAGAAAAAATATTGTCATTAATCATGGCTAGATTTACCAACTATTTAATTACACTACTGTTGATTGGTAAAATTTGTTTTGATGTTTTTGGATGAAGACTCTTCTCAGGCATTTATTAGATCAAAACTATAGTAATACAATATTGTGAAATATTATTACATTTAAAATAACTGGTTTCTATTTGAATAAATTTTAAAATGCTTTTGTCAAAAAATATGTCACTTTTGATCAAATCAAAGCATTTATTGAGTCTAATTTACTGTAGATGCTGACCAGTGGTGGGCATGTTACTGTAAAAAAATAATTACTTATAGTTACTAGTTTGCACAAACAATAATTAAGTTACATCATTATTAAAGGAACTACTTACCAGGGAAAGCAACTATTGTGTTGCTTTTTAAAAAAATGTTCAAATATGTAAAATAACTTGGATCCCCCCAATATTAAATATGTTGAATGAAATTTAAATGAATTTTTTAGTTTACTCACCAGCAGACAAATTTAGCATTAAACTTTAGTAATGAGAACTTCAGTAATTAGAATAACCATGAATGAATGCATATTTGTCATGTTAACTGAACTTAAGACTGGTGGTCGTGCTAA
>JAHKKF010471431.1:0-10705 GCA_019740295.1 Labeo calbasu
TACAGCTCTGCATAATCTGGGCCTAAATTCATTGTATTCTAAACTTAATTGGCAATCAATTGTTGAAGCTGTTAAGGTGTGCTGACCCAAAAATCTTTAAAAAACCTGGGCCAAGTTTAAACCGGTAACCAGGCATCAGAGCTGGCAAAGGGGCATGTCTGACTTTGACATGTATATATTGCCATTATTGTGTAATCAAAATGAAAATTATTATTGCAGGTCTTCAATGATAATGTCAAGTTACTTTAATGTATTTGCACCAAAAAATGATAAGGATTTATGCTGATATCGTCCAAAACCACACTTTGCCAGGGGTGTTTTCAAACTTTTGGAGGGCAGTGTACATTCAGGAATAGAAATGCTAGTTTAATTTTTAGGTTCTGTTTTACATCGATTTGGGTAAATCTTTTAATGATGTTTTAATAAATGATGATTTAATGATCTTTTAATAAACAAGTCTTTTAATGATAATACTAATAAAGTTAAAATTAGACTGAAAAATTACAGAAATGTAAGAGCTTTTTCAAGCCATTTCTGCTTGCCAAATCGTAATGAATAATGTTTTTGTGTTTTTTGTGTGTATGTGTGTGTGTGTGTGTTTGTTCAATGTGTGCACTTCCTGGTTTCAACAGCGTGAGAAGGTGAGTTCATTGGTAATAGTCTGCACATTTTCCACTTAAGCTCTGGTTTTAAATCATTTATCATTATATCTGTATTTAAGTTCTATAATGAGGATAAAGCTATCATGTTGTCATTACAGGAGAAAGAGACTGTTGATTGGTGGAGTAAGTTTTATGCTTCTATTGGAGAAAGTCAGAAATGCCGCCCATACCTTGACAAAGGTTATGACACGTTGGAGGTGTGAATTCTGTCTAAACTATATGATAACATGGCAGATATACATATTTATTTCATATTAAACTAATAAATACCTTAAATCTAGAAATATATTTAGTAATGTTACTACATAGAGGAATTGTTCATCCAGAAAGTAAAAGTAATTTTTTATTATAATTATATTGGGTAAGCTTATTTTACTTATTCACTTATTTTACAGATTGATGGATTTGAATTCACAAAGATTCATTTTTACTGGAGTTGTATTGTTTAGTATTTGTAGTGAGTGTCTCTTCGGTTGGTTTTCATAGGTATATAAACACGAGCTTGAAAGTGTAAAAGAGTTCATGGGTCTTACTGATTTCTGCGACACCTTCAAATTGCAACGTGGTAAAAATGATGGTGACGATGATGACCCCGCTGTAGTTGGAGAATTCAAGGCGAGATGTCTTATTCATCTGCTTTAAGAATAAATTTAATGCTTACTTAAAATTAATACATTTAAGTCACACCTTACACTTTTTTTCTCTTTGTGGTTGTGTAAACGATAAACGATTTTGTTTAATTGTTTTCAGGGCTCCTTTAAGGTGTACCCATTGCCAGATGACCCAGGGGTGACTCCTCCGCCACGTCAGTTCAGAGAGCTGCCCGACAGCGTCTCTCAGGAGTGTGTGATCAGAATCTACGTGGTTCAAGCCATCGACCTGCAGCCCAAAGACAACAATGGCAAAGTACTTGCTTTCAGTTAGCATTTTAGAAAACAACATGACTACATTTCAGTTTTTCAATGTGTTGAATTCTCTTTTAGTAAAATGAAAAATCAAAGCTCTTTGTCTTTTTCAGTGTGACCCATACATCAAAATCTCTTTGGGGAAAAAGTCTATTGATGACAGAGACAATTATGTGCCATACACCATCAATCCTGTGTTTGGAAGGTAATGGCATAGATTTATTGAGAGTTGATCATGTATTCATGTTGTCGAAGAAGACCGAACTGAACTTTTCTGTCTCTCAACAGAATGTTCGAACTGACATGCTTCCTACCACAAGAAAAAGACCTGAAAATTGCAGTCTATGACTTTGACTTGCTCAGTCGTGATGAGAAAGTTGGGGAGACGGTGATTGACTTGGAGAACCGTCTTCTTTCTCGCTTTGGTTCCTACTGTGGTTTAGCCCAGACATACTGCATGTGAGACCCGTACACTTTAAAGGAATAGTTCACCCAAAAATGAAAACTCTGTCATTAATTACTCGCCCTCATGTTGTTCCAAAACCGTAAGACCTTCGTTCATCTTCAGAACAAAATGAATTTTTGATGAAATCCAAGAGCTTTCTGACCCTGCATAGACAGCAATGCAACTGACATGTTCAGCTAATGCTGGCTCCTACCTTTCTGTGCCTTGAATGTGATTAATGACAGAATTAGTGACAGAATTTTCATTTTTTGGGGAATTATCTCTTTACTGACAACTTTAATATTGTCTTTGCGGACAACAGTAGAGTCATTAGTTGATTAATGAAATATTCATGAAATAGATCTGGACCAAACCAGTGGCGAGATCAACTCAAACCATCTCAGATTCTTGAACAACTTGCCCGTTGGAAAGGATTGAGTCCACCCAGGAGCGAAGACAACGGAAACACATTATCCTTTGGTGGCCGATTGTACTGCCTCTCTGATTTTGGTAATTTTCAGAGCTTTTTGTTCTTTTGAAAATTATTATGGTGGCTTGACAAACTGTATAGTGTTATATACTCCAAACTGGGCAGGACTCTAGAGTGCGACCAATTTGGGCGCACATGCGACCTAATTTCTCAATGGTGCGACTAAAAAAAAATCTGAGGTCGCAACGTTGCGACCAGCCGTTCGAGGGCAAAAAAAAAAAAAAAAGTCTCGGCGACAGACACACATTAGCCCCATATCGTCGTCTAAACCAATCAGAGATAGTGAAGGGAGTGTGGGAAGACCATGGCCGGCAATTAGTGATGCACGGATGGCGGTTATATCTGCGGTTCGGGTGGGTCGGGTAATAAAAAAATGTATTCTGATTATTTGCGGGTGGATGAGATAAATCAGTAATGATGCAAATATTAACTACATTTTCTAATATGTGAACCCGTTACGTCTGTGTTAATGGTACTGAGTAGGGTAATATGCAGTGGTGTAGTGCAGAACCTGCGTATACCCATTTCTTTATCAGTCGGTTTTGTGTATACCCACTTCTAAATCCCCTCTGATGCGCATCATTCAGTAGTGTCCTGCATTAGCCAAAATCATGACAGGCCATCTTTTCTAATTAAATCGTATGTGAATAAATGCAAATATTCACTCAGATCACCCAGTAAAGACGGTAAGGACCGTGGCGCCAGCTTCCTTTGAAATATGTTTGATGATTGCGCCTAATGGATTTGGCTTAAAAGCACGAGTGATTTATAAGCTTATATAAGTGTGCAGGGATGTGCAGATCAGCTGAATCTGCTGTTAAAAATTAACCATCCATTCATCATGCAAAAATAAGAATTAGAATAATTGTAAATGGCGTTAGGTGCACCAATGCAGCCAGTGCAAAAAGTTAGTCTAGAGCCCTGCTGGGTACAGACCTTCAATTTTTTCTGATTCAGGTTGCTGTTTCTTTTCAATTTATATGGATTTAAAACTTTCCTATAGCAAAACAAATACTAAAATAAAAAAGGATGGAACTGTTACCGGTTTGACAATAAATCATGATAAATGGTTAGTATTACCGTTGGTTGGTATTACCATTTCATATTTTAATTATCATTAAAACCATGATTTGAACAGCTCGGGGTAAATAAATACTATCCAGCAAAAAGCAAAGTTTAAATAACGTGTCTGATGTGCGCACAAAGTCACAGAAAAGGAGCAGGGCCAAATGTTCTAAAACCCAAGTTGGTCCGGTGCGTAGATCCAAAAAAACATGGAGTAATCAAACAATTAAGATCCGCACACGGCCGTATACCAGGCTTATACCTCTTCAAAAAATCATTATTAAATGCTGCATCAGAGGTCATAAATATACATGCAATAAATGTGCAAAGGTTCAAAACATTTTCAAGACAAAGCTCTTCCTCAGTACCACATGAACTGAAGCACACCTGCAGCATGGTCTCGTGCGCACAACACGCAGATCAGTTTGGTTTTGTGTAAAAAAGTGGCGGAAAACTGAGATTTTAAGAGTGGTAAAGGCATTATACAAATTAATATATGAATGAACTAATTATATGTACCTCTGATGGTTCTGACTGTCTTCAGAAAAGATTCGGTAGCATTTTGTTTTCATCTTCGCTCCATGTAATACCTAATAAAGTAGTGTTTTTAATGACAATGCTCCTTTGTCCACAGAGGAAACAGCTGTAACTCAGCTGTTCCAAAAGCACCACCTAGTGTCAGAGAGTGGATTTACAGATTTACAGATTTACAGAGACATACATTTACATTTAGACTGTGTGCAGTTTTTGACTGGCTAAAATGGACCGAATTTGCATGCCTTTTAAATTTTTGACACTATTGGGCTTTAAATAGCTATTGTGCTGAGTTTATTCTGCAGACCTGGCAACCCTGTGCAGCCAAAATAACCTTGGAACTTAATGATTTTTAAAAGCTGTTTGAAACTTAGTCTATTTGTCAAGCCAACATTGAAAGTTGTGTAGTTATACCCTAATGCTGTTGTATATATGTATATGTGTGCATTTTAGAAGCAAACAAGGAAATTCACGAACACCTGGGTCCTCCAAGTGAACGGATCGCTCTGCACGTCCTCCGAACTCAAGGCCTGGTTCCGGAGCATGTTGAAACCAGAACTCTTTACAGTAGCTTCCAGCCGACTCTCCCACAGGTGTGATGCTACTCACAGGCTGGTTCTTTCTGTGACGTACTATACGGAACTCTATTGACCAGTCTGTGTTTTACAGGGAGAACTCCAGATGTGGGTTGACATTTTCCCAAAAAGTCTTGGGCCTCCTGGGCCTCCATTTGACATATCTCCACGCAAAGCCAAAAAGTGAGAAGAAATTGGTACTTTCGGTTATGCTTTTGTGTTGATCGGTGATAGACTCACATTTATTCTTTCTCTCAGGAATTTTCTGCGTGTCATTGTTTGGAACACTACTGAGGTAGTTTTGGATGAAACCAGTGTTACTGGCGAAAATATGAGTGACATCTATGTAAAGGGGTATGTAAAAGGTTGTAGCCTCGTAAGGCAAAATCATTTGCCAATTTTGAGATTTTAAGTTATTTTGCTTTCTTTCAGACTAGTGGAAAGAAAACAACCAAATGTTGAAATTTTTTTTTTTTTTTTTTTTTAATCTATTTGCACCTGATTTTAATAACCTTACATGTATTTTAATTTTATTTTTTTTTATTTTTTTTTTTTTGTACCAGGCACTGAGCCAGTAGCTTCAGTCCTTCCACTTCAAACTTTACAGTTTTATTTCTGTTTTTTATTCTGAAGGTTTTTACATATCATTTGTCTGATTTATATAACATCTTATTCTAAAACGGTGCAAAAATGTTTTCTGTGTAAACAATTCTTAAAGTCTTAACTTGACTTCTTAAAGCATCAAAATTAAACAAGAATTTAAAATCTGGCTTTATCCAATGTTCAGTTTTCTGGTGCATATTTAATGAGATAATTTGCATATTTAAACATGTCATAAAACATGTTATACAAAATGGTTGTTTTACAGATTTACTGTGATTATTAGACATTTCCATATTTTCCCTGATTGATTAGGTACACTACCAGTCAAAAGTGTTTAATTTTTTTTTTTTTTTATATATTTTTAATGTTTTTAAATAAGTCTCATCTGCTCACCAAGCCTGCATTTATTAGATTCAAAGTACAGTAAAAATTTTGAAATATTTTTACTATTTAAAATAGCTGTTTTCTATTTAAATAGATTTTATAATGTAATTTATTCCTGTGATCAGCATCATTACTCTAGCCTTTAGTGTCACATGATCCTTCAGAAATCATTCTATTATGCTGATTTGCTGTTCAAGAAACATCTAGAAATTAATACTTTTATTTAGCAAGGACGCTTTAAATTAATGGAAAGTAATAGATATTTATAATGTTACAAAAAGTTCTATTTCAGATGAATGCTGTTCTTCTGAACTTTCTATTCATCAAAGAAACCTGAAAAAATTCTACTTAACTGTTTTCAAAATAACAATAATCAATGTTTTTTAAGCAGCAAATCAGAATATTAGAATGATTTCTATGATCGTGTGACTGGAGTAATGATGCTAAAAATCTGCTTTAAAATCACAGGAATAAATTAAATATTAAAATCTAGTCAAATAGAAAACGGATATTGCAAATAGTAAAAACATTTCAAAATTGTTTTTGCTGTACTTTGGATCAAACAAATGCAGGCTTGGTGAGCAGAAGAGACTTTAAAAATCTTACTGTTCAAAAACTTTTGACTGTACGTTTTCATACTGTTCAACTGCAGCATCTGCCTTAATGTGTTTTACAAGTCATGTTTGTTGTAATTCATGTATTTATGTTTATATCTTTGATTAGTTGGATGCCAGGTATGGAAGAAGATAAGCAAAAAACAGACGTCCATTACCGATCTTTGGATGGCGATGGCAATTTCAACTGGAGATTTGTCTTTGGATTTGAATACTTGCCGGCGGAACAGCTGTGTCTTGTATCTAAGAAGGTAATGCAGTTTGTTTGTGTTTAACATATTATAAAGAGCACTTGGAAGTATTAAAATATTCTTTCTTTTTTGTTAAAAAGGAACATTTCTGGAACCTTGACAAATCAGAGTTTAGAATCCCACCCAAGCTGATTGTTCAAATCTGGGACAATGACAAATTCTCTCTGGATGATTACCTAGGTGTGTATGCAGATCTTGGAAATGCTGTTGTTGTCATATTTTGCGGCGCGTGTATTAATCTCTCTTATGTTACAGGTGCTATTGAGCTTGATTTGCACCACCTCATCAACCCATCCAAAACACCTGAGAAATGTAGCCTTCGCATGATACCGGACGGAATCACACCTCCAAAGACAGACCAGTTTAAGTCTCTTTTTGACCAGAAGTCAGTTAGAGGATGGTGGCCATGCTACATGGATAAAGATGGGAAGAGAGAACTCGGTGTATGTACAACTAATGCATAGTCTTTTTTTTTTTTTTTTTTTTTTTTAAATGTATTTTATGTGGTGACATATGACTTTATTTTTTTCATGATACAATCAGATGGATATAATCCAACCTTCTCTACATAAATACATTTCACTTGCAAAAATGATTGTCATTTCATCTTGACATATTTTTTTTAAAGTTTGATTTAATTAAGACTTTTTTTTTATATTTCGGTTTCAGGGTAAGGTTGAGTTGACTTTGGAGATTGTGAATGAGAAGGAAGCAGATGAGAGACCTGCTGGAAAAGGCAGAGATGAGCCCAATATGAATCCGAAACTAGATCCTCCTAAGTAATTGAGTTCTCACTTTATGTATTTTTACTGTTGTGTGTGTGTGTTAACAGATCATCACAAGATTTGTTTCTCTTTTTAACTTCTCAGGCGACCTGAAACTTCGTTCTTTTGGTTTTCAAATCCATGCAAGACGTGCAAGTTCATTGTATGGCGAAGATTTAAGTGGCTGTTCATCGGCCTGGTTGTGCTAATCTTAGTGCTGTTATTCATTGGAATCTTGTTGTATTCATTACCGGTAAGAACACACTTCATCAATCCTGTTTAGACTTTACACGCGAGATGTTGTTTGTGCAATGTTAATCATTTTTTGTTCGTTTGTTTTTCAGAACTACATTTCCATGAAAATCGTCAAACCCTTCAATTAAGTTCAGGAGGAGTTCAACTTTTTGTCATTTTATCCATGTAGTTGGGATGATCTAGGTTTCACTCAGTGAAACGATTAACAGATATGGTTCGTTTTCTTAAAGTCGTACACACCGTTAATACAGTGTTCATTTTGTTGTGGTTTTTCATTTGGTTGCTTAGGTATTTACCTTTAATCACTCTTTGCACCAATATTAAATTTAATTAGGAGTTTTCACTTTTTGGTTCAGGTTTCACTGATATTTAGAAACATTCGTACACGTACCAAGGAGTGTTTTCTATTGTGAAAAATCTTTTATTGTATTATAACCTCAGATCATTTTAAAGCTGACTGGTTCAAAAATATATATATTGTTAAATAAAGATGTTAATGTTTGTGTAAATTGTGTCTGTGTTAGTAGGAACATCAGTTTGACTATTATTTTGTCATTTTTAGCATTATAAAATCTTCAGTGTTTACATGTTCAAATTGTACTGTGATGAACTGCCCACAAACGTTGATTATCAATGGTATAAACTTCTAAATATGAAAACAAATACATTTTATGATTCTTTTTTAATTATATTTCGTCAAACCATAGCACACAAATTGCACATATAACATTGTATCAAAGTCAGAAATTAACTCCTTGATGGGTTTTTACTTGTTTTTTGTGCTAATAACATGATATAGTTAAGCAATATCACACAAGCAAGAGTGGTTTTTCCTAACATCTCCGTGATTGGAAATGTAATATTAATTGTATAAAACAATTCAATAAACAAAGTTAATACTGAGATAAAACTGTAGCCTTGATCTCATGTAAATTATAATTTTTTTATTTTATTTTGAAAAGTACCAATTCTGAGCAAAGCAGATTTGAAAGTTTATGACCTTTAATGGCTAATGAATACAATAAAAACAACAACGGAGTCAGAATGTAGTTATTTAATCAAAAGCACAAAATATTTCGCAATCACAAAGTACGTATTTATTTTAAAGTTCATTGATTGTTATAATTATTTTCATACCAAAAAATAAATGCTCCTTTTGTCAATTTGTTTTATAACCATTAGGTGTCACTGTGTACATTCAGTTGTATCAGGAATGATTAATAATGTCATACAAATATAACAATTAGAATATGCATTGTAAGAACAATGTATATGGTCTAATAGTTTATTAGTTAAATTACATTAATAAGTTAACAGAAATAAATAAAGCAAAATCTAGACCTTGTTTTTTTTTTTTTTTTTTTTTTTTTTCTTTTTTAATGATATAAGGTAAATAAATAAAAATAAAAAATAATGAATGATAAAGTATAGGTACATAAGTTCAAGACCGGTGTTAAATTGGTGTCTCTAAGTATAAAGATATAGTTAATATTAATAAGTTAATAACTATGTTCTGCCTTTATTTTAACATTTTAATTGTTTTTAACACACTGTAAAAAATATATATATTTTCCTAAATTGTAAATAAAACAATATGTCATAATATATAAAAGTCTATCAAAGGCTCTGTGTAAACTATTTTAGAGATTTACAGATACTACAATAAACTAATTATTACTAATATGTAATCCTGACGATCTATCCAAAAACGAAACAAGCTAATAATTGGGTGTTTCTTATTTATTTATAAGATTTTAAAATTTCATTTGTGATAAGGTAGACTCATTTGGCGGATATGACGTCGTTTCTCAAGCTGAAGTGCGTGACGTGATATTTAAATAGCCACCTGAGGCGTGATTAGAGAAACTGTTCGACACCGTTAGCGCTGCTGTATCATATTATAGTGTGAAGCCAACACTAACTAACGCACAAACGTTTATTACTAAACTGCAGTTCAGTTCTTTGTATTTCATCTAAAAGTGATATAGCGACGTTTAAGCTCAGGTAAGTTACTTTAAGTTCTGTTTGTACTGCTAACTTGCTAGTCAATTGCGGCAGGTGCTGCTGAATCAATATTTACCTGAACGTTCAAAGAAAGTAGATCTCTTTTTCTTGGTGTGTTCATTATGGGGTTTAATTTGGGTTTCATTTAGTTGTTTTTGCAGTAACATGAATTTTTAGAACATCAGTTTGTGAAATACTGTGTCTTAGTGCAGTTAATGTTGAGTGATGTGTTGTCTGTCAGATGGAGATATCAGTGTTTATATTTCGCGGCGGTAGGCCGATGCTTTTCTCATTGGTCCATTCAGCTGTTTTTTTTTTCATGATGATGCGATATTTGAGCTGCTGGAGGCGGCCAAATATGGATTATAATGGTTTAATGGTGATACCGGTGCTGTTTCGGGTGTTGAAAGCTGATATATTGAGGTTGGATGGCACCAGACCCGTTTGAGTGAGTCTTATGTTTCTCTATAAAGCGAAGACGCTGCATTCCGCGCACTATCATTGTCATGAAACCTGCTTAGGCGATAATACAACACACTGATGCTCGATTGACTGCACAGTTGCATTAGGTGCATATTGTTTATCATTTCTTGTATTAGTATATCCGAAGTGTATTCACACTGCATTATGTGAAAACCCGTGTGCTTGTTGCAATTTCACATGAGAGTTTGCGTGTGCTTGTACACACATCCTCCTCTCCACACATAAGCTAGCTAAGCCATGCTGTATGACTACTGTATTTTTTGTTCATGCTAGCAGCACAAGGGACATGAGTAACGTTAATTGAGCATATTTTTTACGGTGTTTGCAGGTATTGTTTAAATTAGACAATGGCATAGGCTTGTAAAATATTATTCCAAGAAGAGCCAATCAGCACTGTCATGTGACAGTGTCCTGCCAAAGCTGATGCATCACACAAAGGAGCCAAACTGGTGGTGTTACAATCGGTAGTATATGTAGATGAACAGCGTGTACCCTTTTTTGAAAATTTATTTATTTATTTTCCCTCCCTATGCCACTTGTGCTACATGACACCGTTTCACCTTTTTACAGCTCCTGGGCTTTTGTTCTGCCCAGTGAATTATGGTTGTTGAATTTTCCCCTCCACTCTATGGCAAAAGGGAATACCTGGGCCCCTTATGGTTTGCGAAGAC
>JAHKKF010471464.1:0-30095 GCA_019740295.1 Labeo calbasu
AATGAAAGATTAAAAGGATAAACAATGCAGATTTATTTTCACAGCCACCTTTGCTCATATTTATCAAGGGTGCCAATATTAGTGGAGGGCACTGTATACTGTGTGTGTTTTGGTCACCTCTGCTCTAGCTCCGCATGCACAGTAGCGATGAGCATGCCTGTCTGCACATCAGTAACCACCAAACACGAGTCCTCCCCAACACTCAGTACATGTCTGCTGTCTAAACACAGAAAATAAATTTTATAAAATGACCCCTTTAAAAAAAACAAGAAGTCACAGAGATCTTAAATTAATAATGTTAAAATTAATTAATATTAAATTAATAAGAACACATCTTTTTTGCATAAATACGAATTACACACTCACCAGGACTGAAGGCTACCTGATGAATTTTTCCAGAATGGCAGGTCAGCTGATTTAGTGGGAGAGGGTTGGCAATGTCCCAAAGAGTGAGTGTTCCTTCTTTAGTACCTGTTGCCAAAAGTGTGCCAGCTGGGCTGAGATCTAAAGTATTAACCTGTAAATGCATATGTATAAACAATATATAAATTTGATAAATGTTAACATTTTAGACAGAATAATATAAAGGCACTTCTCTTCAACAGGGCACAACTAGCATTAGTGCTCTCATATATGTACAACTGTACAGCTTTGCATGTTCTTTAGTAAGAGAACTATTACATATGCATCACTCAACCATAAGATCACAGTATTATATAATCACAACAGAATTAAAATCTGACAAAAAAAAAAAAAAAAAACTGTAACACTGTAAAAACTGACACTCATATCATTGTGGAAAAAAATATTTATGACATATTACATTTTAATCACTGTGTGGTTAATTTTGTGTACAACCCCACATGACTAACACTATTAAAAAAACTAGACTCTTCGAAAATTGTAGCATGGACATGTGGTCATTTAGACACTTTATATAACATGGTAAGAAGACAAGCAAATAATCTCACTTCCATTTTCTAGGTTTTTACATACTGTCAAACTCAGCCAATTAACTCTGTCACCTAATATCTTCTAATATATGAAAATATACAGTTGAGGTCAGAAGTTTACATATAGCTTAAAGAATTTGGAAAATGTTAATTATTTCACATAAAAATGTTTACATATAGTCTTCAAGAGAAAAATAATAGTTGAATTTATAAAAATGACCCCGTTCAAAAGTTTACATATTCTTGATTTTTAATACTGTGTTGTTACCTGAATGATCCACAGCTGTTTTTGTTTTTTTTTTCCTCTGTGATAGTTGTTCATGAGTCCCTTGTTTGTTAAAGTGCTCGCTGTTCCTTCAAATCCTTCAGGTCACTCAAATTCTTTTTTTTTTTTTTCAGCTTTTTTTTGTGTATTTGAACCCTTTCCAACAATGACTTTATGATTTTGAGATCCATCTTTTCACACTTTCCACATCAGTGAGTGTTTGAACCTTCTGTAATAGTTGCATATGAGTCCCTCAGCTGTCCTCAGTGTTAAAAGATGGATCCTAAAATCATACAGTCATTTTTGGAAAGAAAAACCAAAGGACTTGTGGGACCTTGTGGGAAGGGTCTTTCTGAAGAACAGTGGGCAGTTTAACTGTTCAGAACAAACAAGGGACTCGAACAATGATCATTTAAAAAAAACAAAAAGGACTATTTTTTTTAAATTCAACTAGTCTCTTGTGGACTATATGGAAACATCTTTTATTTGAAATATTGTATTCAGGTCAATACTAAAAAAAAAACAAAAAACAACTAGCATGCATTTTGTATGATGCCTCTTATTTTGGTCAAATAAATACAGTTTTGTACCTTCTGCAAACAACAACATTTTAGTGAAATTTATAACTAACCAACATTTGGTCTAGCCTAGCTAGCCACAACTGAGTAATTAGCTTTATTCAATTGGAATATGCAATCCTGCAACACAATATGCAATGATTTGGGGCAAATAAGATGTCATTTAATGTACATGACTTTACCTTAGGCTCAAGGATCAGGTATTGTGCATTTTTCAGTAAAAAGCTTGTCTTTTTGTAGCTTGAATAAAGTTATATAGAGAACTCTAAAAATAGATTTCTTTCTATTCCAGTTTGTACTTTTTTTCTTTTTTTCCCAAACATTCACAAACTCATCTATGACACTTTGTTCATTTCCTAAAATTAACTTCTTATGTGGTGCTTATTGTCATGTCTATGATCTGCCAAGAAATTACCTACAGTGTATAGTAGGTTTAAGAGACTTTAAATTATTAATTTGAAAAATTAAAGAGATAAACTGTTACACCTCTATTCTGAAAAATGATCAGCCGTTTGTCAATTGTCTATATTGCAGTTTTTTTTTTTTTAAGGATTTCTCAGTACCAACCCCGGCCTCATGTTCAAATTCAGCAAGCAGGTCAAACCGAGTCCTTTTATTACTGGAGATGTCATCTGCTACACATTTCCAAATCTGTTGAAGTAAAAAAGAGAAAGTATGAAGTCAACTGAAATAGTAATTTACATGTATACATATAAATTGTAATTTACATATAAAATTATTTGTTTTGAAGAATATTTAATCATCAGAACCATATGAAAAGGGAAGGTAAATTCATTAGAATATGCCACTATGATTTTTTGTAACACGCTTAAAGTACAGATGTCATAAGTGCAATATTCAAAAACAATACGATAATTCCACTGTTTTTTTAGTTCAATGGGGGAAAAAGTGCTAAAGTTTAAACATTTAGTACCATGTAAACAAGGTGTCCTTGGTAACTGGTACAGTGCATTCAGCTTTGCTTGTAGACTTAAAACTAAGATCAGATTTATTCATCAATTAATGTTTTGCAAGAAAGCAAACTTGGCTGGACTAATTGAGAATACCTTCACAGTAGAATCCCAAGATGCTGTGTAAAGTTTGTCATCCCTCCAGCAAATGTTACTGACCGCATCATCATGACCCATCAAAGTGTCTTGTCTTCGTCCATATGCAATTGAGTAGAAATATCTACAGGAAACAAGAAAGGGATCGAAAAGTAGGCGAACAGAAAAAAGCGGAGGAAGAGTGATAAAAATGAGAGAAATTTAGAAATATGTTAAACTGAAGATTTAAGTGGTTACTATATAAATGCTTACACATTGTTGTCCCAAGAGGAGCACACAACGATCTTATCATCAGGCAGCACTAGACAGGAGGACAGTGCCTTAAAGGTAATTTGAGAAAAATGTATGCTTTAGTTAGAGGAAATATAAGCTTTTATCTAACCTGACCATGGTATATAGTGGCCACCCAAAAAAAGTTTTGGACACCTAAGCCACACTTAAATGTAAAAATATGTTACACTTCAATGAAAGTAATTTTTCACATTAACAACAACAACAACAACAACAAATAAATTAATTAATTAATAAATAAACAACCAACCAATCAACCAACCAAAAATAAATACATTTCCACTTCCCACTCACTGGCGAAAAACAGTTGCAATATAAAACAGTTGCAAATGGTTTACAGTTGTAAATATTTTGTCATCTTTGCAATAATGTAATATTAAGACTAAGATTAAAATTAAGAACTCTAGCAACACTATGAAAATGAATGGCAGGCACAACAATGCCAGTAAACCATACATATATAGGGGTACACTGCATCATATTACAGTATTTCCAAATACTTTGTTTTTCTTTGTTTTGTTTTTTTAATAGTCTTCAAAAAGCTTAGTTTTCATGGGAAAAAAATACCATCTCAGAGAGGATGAAAGTGAAAAAGACAAAATTTATCCAGATTAATGGGGACAGAGCCTGACACATTCAGTTAAGTTCATGGAGCTCTCTACTTAGGAGCTGATGATTTGAATCTCGTGTGTTAGAGACAGAGTACAACATGAGCAGAGCAAAGATTTCCCAGGGCTGAAAACCACAGTATAAGTGAACCAGGGGGAAAAAAAAATAAAAAACAAATACTGTATAATGTATTGTCCAATGCAATTAAAGGAGAACTCCACTTCCAGAACAACAATTTACAAATAATTTACTCACCCCCTTGTCATCCAAGATGTTCATGTCTTTCTTTCTTCAGTTGTAAAGAAATTATGTTTTTTGAGGAAAACAATTTCTTCATATAATGGACCGGTATGGTGCCCTGATTTTGAACTTCCAAAATGCAGTTTAAATGTGGCTTAAATGCAGTTGTAAACGATCCCAGCCGAGGAAGAAGGGTTTTACGTAGTGTAACGATCGGTTATTTTCTTAAAAATAATACAATTCATATACTTTTTAATACCAAATGCTCGTCTTGTCTTACTCTGCTTGGACTGTTTTTGTTCCGGTTCGTGACAGTTAGGGAATGTCGAAAAACTCCCATCACATGTTCTCCCTCAACTTTTTAATCGCCCTATATCGCTGTTTTACCTTTTTTGTTAAGGGTGTTTGATCTTCTTTGCATGCTTCTGCAGCGATGTAGGATGATTTTGAAATGATTTCTGAAGTTGAGGGAGAAAATACGATTGTAGTTTTTCAACATACCCTAACTGTCTTGAGTCAGAATACACAAAGTGCATGGAGAGAAATGCAAGATGAGTCTTTGAGATTAAAAAGTATTTAAATTGTATTTTTTTTAATGAAAATAACTGATCGTTTCACTAGATAAGACCATTCTTCCTCAGCTGGGATGGTATACAACAGCATTTGGGATCGTTTGAAGCCGCATTTAAACTGCCTTTTGGAAGTTCAAAATCGGGGCACCATATCAGTCCATTTTATGGAGAAAAATGCAGAAATGTTTTCCTCAAAAAAAACAATTTCTTTACAACTGAAGAAAGAAAGACATGAACATCTTGGATGACAAGGGCTTGAGTACATTATATGTGAATCTTTGTTTTAGAAGTGGACTTCTCCTATAAACAGACAAATTTCTTTAAGCGTGGCTTAAGACCAAATACCTTTTGGGGCCACTGTTTACTACAATCTCTAGAAAGGTTACCATGCTCGAGAAGGACACACTTCTTTGCAGTCCATTTTCTTTTGAGAACATCTTCAATGTCGAGTCTATGTGAGAATAGAAGACATGTTTACTTATGCTTCCTGTGAGACGTGATTATTTGTGATGCGATCTGGGAAAACCTGTCGGCTGTCGTGCTGGGACGTTTTCAGGAAATTCGAAAAATAGGTTGAATGTCAATTTTTTTTTGTCAAAATTAGATTTTCATTAAATTATTATTTTATTACATTTTGAGTATCGTCTCTAAAAATAGCTTGGCGAAATTTACTTGTTTAGTGCAGAAAAATAGCGATTTACTGCAGCAAGCAGAAATGACTGTCTTTCTCTTATGTTAAGAGGTTTCTCTTATGTTGATGAGATGCTTTCCCTTAACACCACAAAAACAGTTAACCTATCAAAATAAACCACATAACATATTTAATAAAGGCGTATCAATGCACATTCCCCACCAGTCCTGTGTAAACTATGGCACGCTAAGTTTTTCATTTATTTATTTATTTTTTTAATATCATGAGATGGCAGAGCGCATCAGCGCAGTCTGAGGTACTGTAGCTGCTCATTTTGAACGATCTTACCCGTCTCAATCTGCTCATTCTTGGTGATGTCAGTGCCCTAAACGATTTTTATAATGAACTATTTGACATACAGAGAGGAAGGATCGGAAGATAAAGTTACTAAGGAGGAGTCCAATGACTGTCTGTTTTATACACAGTACGCGAACAGTTGCGCTGCATTCGCTTTTCTAAATGTAAACTACAAGGTAGGCTGAATAATTGGTGCTATCTAAACATACAAGGGGTGATCAAAAGTTCGAAGACTATGTCTATGATAAACAATGGAAAACAGATGTTAGTCTGATGTTAGTCTGTTAGGCTTGACAGACAGCTCTCGTTAAACCCGTGAATTGAAAGTGAAAGCCGTCTCACTTTAAACCCGTTTTTCTCAAAATTCCATTCCTGAAAATCATAGCTATCAGCCAACTTAAGATAGCCATAACTTTTGTTACATTCAAGCTATGGACAAAAAAACAAAACAAAAGGGCTTTGGGTTTTGGAAAGGGCTTGAACCCAGCTTTCATATGGTACCAAAACCTAAAAAAGGTAAAATTTCACCATGTGTTGGGTTTTCCTAGATGGCATCACATTTAATCATTTAAATGCTGAGCAATCAATCTCAGCTAATTTAAGGGAATCTGTCATAGACACATGAGACTAAATAAATGAATGAATAATGAATTCCTAACCTTGAGAAGTCGAGAAGATGGAATCCCCACTGAGGGTCATAGCAATGCCTGTAACTGCTCTGAAGAACCAAAATAACAGGGTGAAATGTAGATTAAAAACCCAATATTAATCTTTGCTTTCAAACACACAATTACATAATTAAAGGAACTCAACAGTTACTCACTCTTTGTGTATTTTGTGGCAAGACTGCAACGCAAGTTTGTTCATGTTGCTCCAAGCCATTTTCTTACTCTCCTCAGTCAGGTCCTCAAATGACTCCAAACTAGGAGAAGCTACTCAAAACAAAATCATCCATCAAATTCTGTGATGGCACACTTCTGGAAAACGTGGGCAATCTGGTTACTGTTCATTTAAAGAAGTCATGAACTGCATTATTTTATGTTTTCTGAGGCGCACTTATAATGCTAGTAGGATTTAACATCAAACATTGACACAATTGACAAAGAAAATGACATTTTCAAAGTCTAATTTGCACATTCATTCTACATATACTGAATGAAGTACAGGTATAGTTTTATTCAAGCCATTAAGGTAGGAAAAAATCTTTTTTAATGGGAAAAATGCATAAATATGTCATTTTGATCATCAAAGTTCTAAGGAATACAATTAGTGACAGTTGCAGGTTGCGTTTTACTGTGTGTGAGATGAAACACAATGTTCTCGTATGTTTTGCCAGCTCTGAGATACTTGCTTGACATTTTCCTGCTCATTTTTTGGTTTGTTTGTTTCTTTGTTTTTAAAAATCACTCATCATGAAATGAATACTTTAAGTGATTATTTCAAGGATCTTATCACAAGTCCATTCATTTAAAAATTTTCTGTTGTTATGTTTACACTTAAAACAATGATTAGGCAATCCTTAAGTACGACTGTGCCTTTTTGTGCAAATATGTAAGTCTCCGGGCAATTCTCTCCCAAGTTGTTCCACTGTTGCCGGCACTATGTCTACTAAGGATTCAGTGGGCTATATCGCACTATAACTTTCAATGTTTTGGTTCAACATCTTGGATTACATGATATTATCATATGTGTAGTATTAATGCAGTATTTCAATTTTAATTTGTGGCTATCGTCAATAACGTAACACTGGTTATATGAATGGAATCAGTGCATAAATGTATAATACAATAGCAAAACAATATGTGCTCTTTGCCACTGTGGCCATCTACATTTCAAGAGGTCAAAACACATGTCCTGAGCTATCAGGATCCAAGGGCCATTCCAGGTGTGCACGGCGAGAAACGGAAGCTACGGATGGATAAGGTCCATTTCCAGTGGTACATTAGGCTGGAAAGAATGTTGTTTGATTACAAAGGAAAAAACAAGCACTGAGCCATTTTCCTGATGAACAGCTGGATTTGTTTGTGGTGTGTAGTTTAAGAATAGTTTTGCTCTTGTTCAGCCTGTCGGTCCATATCTGATTATTTGTGTATCCGACTGGAATCAGATTTAAGTAATTGACTGTCCGTACCGTGTATCGCAACTGTTTAGATTTGTGGGTCCTGTGGCGCTCTTTTATTTTACTGACCATCTTCATAGGTTTTTGCGTTATACCTACACTAAAAACAACAATACCAGCAATACAGATATTGTAAAACATGACAACATGTTGCTGTCGCACTGGATTGTATTACATCTTATGCGGCAGCGGCAGAAACGTTGAAGCTGGAATTCTGTGCTGGTTTCAAAATGTTGTGTCTGCAAGACATTCAGCATGTTTTCTACAAACAACGTCTAAGTTTTACATAGTGTGAGAAAGTGACAGTGGCATAAAAGCTACGCAAAATCCAATGTGAGCAGTCCAATCAGACTCAGAAATGCAATTTGAATAGGATTTCAAACTACATATGAATTTTAGTTTGAAAAGGATTTGTAAAAATTGTAGTTCATGTAATTTTTTTGTGGTTGTTTACACTTGCTAAATATGATCGGACTCCAGTCAGATATGTACAAAAATCGGATTTGGACTGACAGTCTCAACTCAGTGTCCTTTAGCAACTTTTAGTATCCTTATCGCTGCTTATTTGGTTAATGTTAAACAACTTTGACACGTCACTCACACCTACACCTACATCCTGTTGGCAAAGGTCACTGTTTTGAAAACCACTGCAATGGAGCATACTTACTGTGCACACTGCTAGTACATACTTTAAAGTGAAAACTGAATTGAAGCAAACACACTTAAAGGAGAACTTCACTTCCAGAACAAAAATTTACAGATAATTTACTCACTCTCTTGTTATCCAAGATGTTTGTGTCTTTCTTTCTTCAGTCGTTAAGAAATTATGTTTCACTGCAGTTTTAAAGAGCTCTAAACAATCCCAGCCAAGGAAGAAGGGTCATATCTAGCGAAACGATCAGTTATTTTCCAAAAAAAAAGTACAATTTATATACTTTTTAAACCTCAGATGCTCCTCGTCTTTTCTCCTCTGTGTAATCCAGGTCAATACAGTTAGGATACGTCAAAAAACTCCCATCTCATTTTCTCTTCCAACTTCAAAATCATTCTCTTCCAACATCGTTTACCTTTTTTTGTAAAGGGCATTTGATCTTCTTCGCACGTTCACTTTGTAAACACTGAGTCAGTACTTCTGCAGCGATGTAGGACGATTTTGAAGTTGGAGGAGAAAATTAGATTTTTTGATATACCCTAACTGTATTGATCCGGATTACACAGAGTTTGCATGCACAACGCAGAGAATAGACAAGACAAGTGTTTGAGGTTAAAAAGTATATAAATTAGGGCTGTCAGTTTAACGCATTAACTTAATAATTAGTTATGAAAAAATAACGCGTTTAAAATATTTTAACGCAGTTAACGCACTGGCACCCCGAGATGTTTCTCAAATGATCTTCTTTTATGTTCCGTAGTTAACGTTAGGCCATTGCAGCCTAAATGTTTATATGTAATGAATTTGATGCTAAATCAAATCAAATATTTCTTTCTAAAGCTACAATTTGTAATGTCTACTTTCTCATTTAACACAAAAATAGCTTTAAATGATCTTTTGAGGGTATTTTCACAGTCACATTTATTTTGCGATTAATATGCGATTAATTAGATTAATTAGTCAACACATATTGTAATTAATTAAATAAAAAATTTCAAATCGACTGACAGCCCTAATATAAATTGTATATATATTTTTTTTAATAACTGATCGTTTCGCTAGATAAGACCACTCTTCCTCGGCTGGAATCATTTAGAGCCATTTGAAGCTGCGCTGAAACTGCATTTTGGAAGTTCAAACTCATGGGCACCATAGAAGTCCACTATATGGAGAACAATTCTAGAATGTTTTCCTCAAGAAACATAACTTCTTTACAACTGAAGAAAGAAAGACACGAACATCTTGGATGACAAGGAGGTAAGCAAATTAACTGTAAATTTTTGTTCTGGAAGTGAACTACTCCTTTAACACATTACTTGTGTGTCACTGTCGTACCTGGTGAAAGCTCACTGCTGCTGAAGCTGGGGGTTGCTGACAGGTTGTGGAAGCGTGGAGTGATCCTCTGAGGATGAGGAGTGACAAAGAGTTGGCGTGGCGTTTGTCCAAACTCCAATATCTGAGTTAGCATGGCTATTTTCTGATCTGGGTCCTCAATACTGCAGAAACATAGACATGCACACTGACAAATGTACACTGACAAATATAAAACACATAAAAATTTGATCAAAAAGATATTCAGGCAGTCAAGTATGAGCTATTTAATTAGACCGGTATTTTAATTTAATAAAGTTTACCTATCGCAGTCAACTCCTCCTTCATATGTTAATGGATGGAAAACTGTAATATAGTAGACATTTTTTTCATTTAGATCATTTAGAGTATTTTTCATAATAAAATAATTTCAATAACATACTAATCCTTCATACTTTTAACACTGTTTTATAACCGAATATTTGACTGATGCCAATCTGCGTTTGTCTATTTTACCATTATGGGCGGCCACAGCCTCACTTCCCTTCTGTTTGTAGCCAAAAATCAGATCAATCCACTCATGCAGGTGCTCGGACACATACTGACTCTCCAGTGCTAAACGCATTTTCTCCAAAAAGTCATCTTGATCTGCATATGTACACAACACAGAGAAAAGTGAACAAAACAACACACTGTAAAGTGTTACAAAGAAATTACAGTGAAAGCCAGGATAAGATGTGATTTCATACATAGAGGTCTGAAGCTGGACTGGTCGGATGGTGGGGTTTATTTGCACAAGCCATCTGAATTTCATTCATCCAAATAATGCCAAATTGTTTCAGCTATATAATTGGAGTCTTTACTAATGAGCTGATGAGCTGAACCAGGGGTGTTTGATTAGAAAGACTAAAATGCGCAGTGTGGGGGTTCTCCAGGACCAGTATTGGGAACCACTGAGGTAGAGGATGCAGCAAGTTGAAGCAAAATGCCATAACGAAGGGTATCATTCCACCGCTGGGTTCCAGGCACTTGAATCAACTCTTTAAATGCCGAAAGTGCACTCGGCTATACAGCAAATTCCTAAATTTAGCAGTGCTCACTATCATTTCATCAATTGATGCTGCCAAGATCAATAGAAAAATGACATGGTTAATTGTGGCAAGCAGCTCAGACTGGGTTTAATGAGCTAAACTCTTTCTATAATGAGCCTAATTTACGTTTTTAAAAAAAGCTATATACACACTGACATGAATAATAATAATTTCACATAAATACTAACTGTGCAGTGCTATTTTACTTCATTTAGCACTGGGTGGTTATCTTGATTATCTTAATATTTTTCATATATGAGATGCAATTCTGTAGATATCGCAATATCAACACAATTCCAAATCAAAGGGACTATAATTTTAAAGAAATTAACATTTTTAGATTGCTTGAGTTAAGGCAAGAACTACAAATATACTCAAAACTAAGTTTTTTCACGGTTTTCCATATGATTTCATGAAAAACATACTCATTTTTGTGTGAATTTTGTTTAATTAAATTTTAACCAATTCACTGCAACGTTTTTCGACTAATCTGTGGAAATGAATCAGACTTGATCATTTTGATACAGACCGATACACAAGCTGAACCAACTATACCTTCACACCTTCCACTTTTGCTTAAGGCACAACAACGAGGACTTAAAATATCTTATTTGATGAAACTGAACTTGAAAAGCCCTTTTCTCATGTTTTAAAAGGTCAGAGAGAAGAACTGAAAAGGACACAAGAAAGAATGTGCACCTGATGCCCAAGGAGGAAGTTCAACATTTTCAACTCTGCTTCCTCCCTGCCTCCTGCCCAGATTCAAACCTAGCAGATTCCTCAGAAAGCTGCTATCACTTCCATAGAACTCAGGAATCAGCTGTAAATATACAGATAAAAACACACCAAGTATTTTATTGCATGACCTACAATTGGTCCATTTCACAAAACAGTCGATTTCAGATCACTAAATGAAAAAAAGAATTAATTTTGCAATATGACAGAAAGGCAGGACATTGCATTCGTAAAACTCACCTCTTTGAAATCCGTACCTCCCTCTAAACAATTCTTCCATGTCTCACCAACACTATACACACAAATGCACATTAACGTAAACTAATGTTTTTCAGTATATGCTTGTTTATGTGCTGGTCTGTGCAAATACCTGTTAAACATTCTGTCTGCATGATCAAATCGCCCATTTTGTAGGCAAAGCATGTGCTCTGGAGCTGCAAGAATGCAAAAGATATGTCATCAAAGCTATCACAAAGGGCATTTCCATACCTATACTGTAGATTGCATGCTTTGTTCTCAGACAGAGATATACATTTGTATAATGTTGTTTTTTCTCCTTCGTTTTTCCTTTCACAAGTACCAAAGTTTATGCAGGTCACATGTGAGTAAAACCATCTTTTCACTGGCCAGACCGCACAAGTTTATGTTTCAGGTTTCCACTCATAACATCATCCTTCAAGATGGACTGAGAAATTAGCTAGAATTTACATGCTCAAATAGACACCCTCATCTCTTGTAACCAATCCTGTCCAAATTGGTACACAGAGGTCCTCCGTTAATAATTTCGAAAACTACTTCTGTCTGAATAGTGCTACAGAAGCCTTAAGCTGAAACTTTAAAATAAATAAATAAATAAATAAAAATAACTAAATAAATAAGACTTCCACATTAGCCAAAAGGACAATGAAAAAGAGAAGAAATTGATAAAAATATGGGTTACCATGAAACATGCATTAAAAAAAAAACTTAAACTTAAAGAAGTCCACTTCTAGAACAAAAATTGACAGATGATGTACAGATGATTATGTTGTTTGAGGGAAACATTTCAGGATTTTTCTCCATATAATGGACTAGTATGGTGCCCAGATTTTGAACTTCCAAAACGCAGTTTAAATGTGGGTTCAAACGATCCTAAATGCGGTTGTAAATGATCCCAGCCGAGAAAGAAGGGTCTTATCTAGCGAAACGATCGTTTATTTTCATAAAAAAATAATACAATTTATATACTTTTTTATGTCAAACGCTCATCATGTCTTACTTTGCCTGAACTGTTTTTTCCGGTTCATGACAGTTAGGGTATGTTGAAAAATTCCCATATCATGTTCTCCCTCAACTTCAAAATCATCTTACATCACTGTTTTACCTTTTTTGTTAAGGGTGTTTTGATCTTCTTTGAATGTTCACTTTGCGAAGACTGGGTTGGTACTTCTGCAGTGATGTAGGATGATTTTGAAATGATTTTTGAAGTTGAGGGAGAAATTACAATATTTTTTACGATAGTTTTTAGACATACCCTAACTGTCTTGAGGCAGAATACACAGAGTTCAGGGAGAGCAAGACAAGACGAGCGTTTAAGATTAAAAAGTATTTAAATTGTATTTTTCTTAATGAAAATAACCGATTGTTTTGCTAGATAAGACCCTTCTTCCTCGGCTGGGATTGTTTACAACCGCATTTGGGATCGTTTGAAGCCGCATTTAAACTGCATTTTGGAAGTTTAAAATCGGGGCACCACACCAGTCCATTATATGGAGAGCAGTCCTGAAATGTTTAACTCAAAAAAAAAAAAACATAACTTCTTTATGGCTGAAGAAAAAAAGCCATGAACATCTTGGATGACAAGGGGGTGAGTACATTATCTGTAAATTTTTGTTCTGGAAGTAGACTTCTCCTTTAAGCAATGGAAGAGAAAGAGACTAATCTGAAACAGACAAACATATTCTTACCAACTCTGACAAGGTAGAAAAGCACATATCCAGGTGATGAATAATGACTGCCATACATAAAACGAGGTTCAGGCATGTCTCTGTAGCGTTCCTGTAGCATACAGACACACAAGACACATGACACAAACAAATCATACACACCTACTATTTTTATATGATGATAAAGAACATCTGAATATAACATGGCTGTCTGTGATTACTGGATTTCTCACCAGTAATCTCTCCAGTCTCTCCGTGTTCAAAGCTCCAATTGGTTTACTGAGATCTCGAAATGAAGCAGGATTTAGCAAGTCTGAAAAAAATATATTATTCAGTATTAGTGTATCTGATGTGTGTTTCAGGAATGTGTCTGTGTTAGAGAAAGACTGACCCAGCTGTGTACTGCTGTAGTCACTGATGACCCAGGGGAACACTGGATACTGGGAAAGGTCATTCACACTGCGGTCTGCTAAATTGTTCAGATGAAGTAGGTACTGATAGTTGGAGATGTGACCTCTCTGCCATTGCAGCATGTAGCTCTCTGCTGTGCACTCCACTATATGGTTTTCTATATCACACAAACACAAGATCTTCAGTAAATACAATGCATTCAAACTGGAATGTACATACCTCAAAAAAATCTGCTGGAAAACCAAGATCTGGTTGGATATTTTGGAACATGGTTGTTGGTAGCTTATTTTACATGCTTTTAAGCTTAATCTGGTAGAACAGGGTCCACTTCTGTTCCTGGACACCAATTTCATGCTGTGTTCAAATCATACTTCTAAGTTAAATAACAGGAATTCCACTACAATATCATAATTAAGAAGGGGATTTTCTGTCAACATTTTGTGGAAACATTGACAATTTTGTATTTTTATAAATAAACAATATAACACCACTGCTGAACACTCCTATATCTACAGTAACACAGCCCATGTGCCAACTTCCCAGTGAAACTTGATTAAAACACACATACAAATAAAGCCTACCGAGGAAAGTTGCAATGTAGTAGTAAAGCTCATCTCTTTCTTTAGTACTGTAGAACTTCAGGTAGATATCCGAACACAGATCATTCTCTGTGCAAAACACCTCAAGTCCCTTAACACACAAACACACAGTAAATTCACATATGAATGCTTCTCAACAAAAATTACGTCCTTGTTTTAGTGTTTAAATACCATAACAGACACAAAACTAGAGAACAAATGAAGAATGAAGAACATGACATAATCACTCACCAAAGGCCTCAGCCCATGTCTCCGTTTGTAGATGCGTCTTACACTATGTAACCCAATCTGCACCACAGAATCCTTTCAGGAATACAGAAACACACACAAGAACCCCAGTGAAGGAACTGTAGACTTGATAAAAAGATAAATGCCAAAGAAAGCATAGCTTGCACAAAAACTCACAGGATAGCTGTTCATAGGCTGGAAGTAAAGATTGCAATCAGTGATGCAAACGTGACCAGCGTTTGTCACCAAAGGAGAAACCATTTCTGCCACACACTCCATGTGTGGGATTTCTGTTACATGATGAAAACTGCAACACACAAGAATTATAATCAATCTATCTTTCTACTAGACTACAATTCAGAAATAACAGAAGTTTGGGGTCTGTTAACAGGATACTGTAATGTAATAATATGGGACAATCTGAATACTCCAAACGAATAATATGGTATATATACATATATAAAATATACATTTTTATACATATTTAATTTAATTTATTCCTGTGATAGCAAAGATGAATTTTCAGCTGCCATTACTTCAGGCTTTAACACAAATTTGGCACTTAAGAAACATTATTATTACCAATGTTAAAAACTGTTGTGGTGTTTTATAAATGTATGGGAACCATGATACATTTTTGCAGAAAGCAATTACTTGAAATAAAAGTCTTTTGTGCCATTTTATGTCTTTACTTTCACTTTAGATCAATTTAATGCATCCTTGTGAATAAAAGTAGACTATTATTTTTTTCTTTCTCTCTTTCTTTAAAAACAAAAACAAACATAAAACTATTACTGATCACAAGTATTTAAAGGGTAGTGTATGTACTGTTTTTATACAGTATGTGGTGTGAAGCTCTGAGATCATCCACAACTGAATGAAGGAATATAATACTTGGTTCTTACCTGTTCTTATCAAAACATGTTCTTGCTAACCTGGACTGCAATATAGCTGCAACCTTCAGCAGAAAAACAGATCAAACACAGATCACCCATTAATTTTCAAAAAAGGAAGCAAATGATTATTAATAGAAATTTGTTTCATTTTACTGACCATTGCTGTCTGGTCACCCTGCTTATCCAGACAGGATGCTCTGTGTAACTGTAAAAATTGCCACATTATTTTAATAAACAAGATGAAAGTCTCAATGAAAATTCAGAAATCTCAAATAAAGGAAAAGGGGGGGAGAAAAAGCCAAACCTGTAATAACATCTGAACAACATCCTCGGTTTTTTCGGGCACGTCCAATTGGAATGTGACCTTTTTTTCTCCCTAACATGCATTATTCAATCAACATATTAAAAAAAAATGTAATTAATATTATGTCTTGAAATTTGCCAAAACTCTAAGAGGAAATAAACAACAGATGAAAATATCAATGAAATCACTGTAAAGATTTGTTCCCCACTGACTCTTCATCTATCTTCTACAGAGACCAAAAAAAAAAAAAAACATGAACTCACCCTTTCATATTTATATGGAGCAACCACATTTTCTTCTTTAATTAGATAAGTCTGAGAAAAAAATTAATTAATTAATAAAACTTAAAACTTGCAGGATTACAGATTAAGAGGAACTGTGAGGCCCACTCACCTGCTTGGTTTCTATAAGAATACGTGCAGGTTTACTTCTGCAAACACACATAAGAAGGAATTGAAAAAGAAAAGAATTATGTAAATCACCATGCAAAATTCCACTAACCTCAAAAACATCAAAAAAAATAAATGATTTATATAAACATTAATAATCAGTTTTACTCTATAAATGGGTTGTGGGCCGTTTCCTCCACTGCTGCTATTCCTTTGCAGTCTTTCAGAGGAATCTGCATTAAACACATTTACTTATTGTAGAACAAGAAAAATACAACTAAGTTTGGTGATAATATGAAGACAATACCTTCAAAATAGGCATAACAGCATCATCAGGTTCGAAAATGACTGATTTGGAACAGATTTTTAGCGAGCCACTAGTTCGTCTGTGTATAAAAAGAGATATTAAAAAGACATACTAAAAAGACATCAACAATAATATTTGTTCAGTGATAAATTCCTGACTCATACAGAGGAGGGAAAGAATTTCAGCAAACAATGAAACAGCTCTGTGTATTCTTAACACACCACTACTGTAAGGGTTCAGAAGATCTAGAACGCACACTAACATCATACTACATAATATGATGTTTTCCGTCATTTTCAGAGTTGACAGAACAAGTCTACTATCGTTCTATGGAAAAAGGCACCTCTGACAATCCACTTTTGTTTTCCGTGGAGAGAAAAGTCATATGAAGACAAAATGAGGGTGATTAAATGATAACAGAAGTTCTACTTTCAGTTGAACTATTACTATAAAAAACCTAATGTGTGAACTGAGGGGAAAAAACAAAAAAAACAAAAAACTAACAATCAGTGAATTAGGAAATATGCCTTCACAGATAAGGATTTAAGGAATCCTGTTGTACACACAATTTCTTATTGTTTCAAAAATAACCATGTTGCATCACTGTTTTTGCCGATGATCACCCGTGATATTATGGAGTGTGTGCACGAGTGCAGGTAAATATGTGTGACAAAGTTATTTCTGCAACAACTATATAGTGCACTTAACTGCTAAGCACTGTATGGGGATCAGTAAATAAGTGAACAAGTAAATCATGTCAGGCACATCAACAGATTCAACAAGAGTCGATTTCTGTTTTACAGGTGACCCTGACACAAGTGCGAAAAGAGTCAAGGAACCAATATTTTTGAAGCCAACTCCCCATCACTAGACAAACAAAGCAATTTGGTGTCATATTCTGAAAACCTCTTGCATTTCCCTAATAAATTATTCAAGATCAGTTATTCAGTTAGTTAGCTCACCTGTTTGCCTCCGGACCTCTGCTGGTCAGATTATATGCAGTGTGTTGTTCATAATAATGTTCCTCCAGATCCAGCAACAGCAGTGAAAATCTGCACATAAACATACACAATTGGCCAATGGTTAAACTTATGTGAGTTGCAGCATTACAGGAAACAATGGAACACAAAATGTTGGGAACATTACAAATGAATTGAACACACAGTATAGTGCAAAGTTTTTCTCCATTGTCCACAACCTCATCCCATCCCAGATGTATGTATTTTAAACTATAAATCATCGATTCCGGTTGACAAACTGATTCTCTAAATGATTAGAGAATTTTCAATTTTGGGTAAAGCATCCCTCTAGTTTCAAATTCTAATGAATAATTCAGTGTGTTTCAATGTACACTCAGTAAAGGTCTGTTCACACCAAGGATGATAATCAGAGAAGATATGTTGCAAAGGAGCAAGGAAGTTAATGTTTTTAACTAAAGATTACAAGAGCACTTTTTTAATAATGTGAGAAATAAATAGTTTATAATAAACACTGCAACATTCTATAATAAATAAATAAAATGTCTATCTATATATGCATATATATATATATACAATTTTGATTTCACAGTGACATTAATTAAAGCGCCCCTGGCACTGCCTGAAGGACCTATATAATGTAAACAAATTAATAAATAATAATAATATCAACCGTATGACACAGCTGGTCATGTGACATCAACAGCCCTCATATCATGTGAGAGCTTTAAGTTTTTTTTTTTTTTAAACTACAAAAAAATAATACTTAAAAAAGGTCCAAACAAAAACGTATTGCGATTACAATGCGATTGTTAGTTTTAACATTACTGCTATAAGGGGAATATTCACCACACGCATGAGATAAACAAGGGACCAAGAATTATACAAATGAATTGGACACCGCTTACTCTCCCTCTACACAAATCACCCTATGTTAGGAAAAAAAAATGCTAAAACATTACCAAAATAAACGTATTCACAAGAAATTATTAAATATGCAAGAATACTCCAACATAAATGCTACGCGTAACAACACTGGTTACATGTGTTTGATGTGTTTACTGGCCTATGAGGAGGATGATCCAGCGAGCTAAAGTGACACAATAGGCCTTAAGTCAGAGTGCTACGAGACGGATCTGAGAGAGAACACCTTCTAGAGCCGTCCAGGATGCCAGTAAGAAAAATGTCAGTTAAAATGTGAAAGCACAGTACCGTTCTTTGCTGCGATCCTTCTTTGTAATGAAAGCCATGAGGGATCGGTGCCTGCTGCAGACATGTAAACACGGAAGTCCTTTGAAACGGAAGAACCGGCTGATCGATTCTCACGCCTGAACAACACAGTCATTCTGGCGCTCATTTCCTCGCATTCTGCTGTGGAGAAATAACAATATTCGTTTTTTGAATTTGTGTGTTTATCCATTCATAACATTCTGATGACGGGACCAAATTTAAAATTCTGCTTATAAAAACTAATTCCGACCCTTGATTATGATTGGCTGAGCCACGTGACCTCACTGTTGTTGTTTGTTTATTTTATGAAAACTTGCCGGGACATTTTATGAAGAAATATAAGACTTATATTGATACATAATGTTCATTTTGCCAATTTCACACAGAAACCTGTCTTTCATATATTCTGGACTTATTCTAAACAACTCTGGAAAAATAAAAGTCTTTAAAAAAATTATATCCACAAATGTAAGTTTACCAACATTTCAATATTTTAATTTGCAATGACTTTAATTTCTGTACTGTAATTGGTGGTTAAATGTCTTACCCTCAAGTTCTTATGTTTTGACTTCTGTTTTTTCTACTTTTTTTCTGTTGTAATCTCTGTGAATCCGTTGTTTGCAGTGATTTCAAAACAGCTATGTTTTTTGTTTGTTTGTTTGTTTGTTTGTTTAACGCCCCTTTAGAGGTACTAAGATTCCTGTAAACCACGGCTTCTTCTGATCATAAAATACATATACAAAAAGATGGACAACACATTTCTATTTTCATTCCACTGTTAAAAAAAAAGTCCAGTGCTGGGTAGATTACTTACAAATTGTAGTCCGCTACTAATTACAAATGACATGACGGAAATTGTAGTTTGTATGTATTAGATTACATATATTATGTAATGTATTCTGACTCTTGGTTTACTTTTAGATTACCTTTAGAAATAACTAAAGGTGTTCCACAAAGTGGATTAAACTTTACATTACGCTAGGGTTTGATGGTTTTGGTTTATGAACCACAGGGGGTTTGTGAGTTGTTGAAAAGCTAATTAAACTAATCTATTATAAAAATGTCAAGTCAAATTAACTCACAAAATAGAAATATTCAAAATAAAACACTTGAAAAGTAAAAAAAAAAAAATAGAAATACTTTAATGTGGCCATTTCACTTCCAGAACAAAGATTTACAGATAATGTGCTCACCCCATTGTCATCCAAGATGTTCATGTCTGTCTTTCTTCAGTCATAAAGAAATTATGTTTTTTTGAGGAATTGCCCATTTACCACCCTGGATTACCCAAATACCCCCCACTCTGTCATGATCTCCAGCTGAAGTACCCATGAGCTCCTCTAGAGGGCACTCCACCCCATTCCTTTGCCACTCAACCCCAGATTCCATTTCCCATAACTGCCTGATTAGGAACTGATTACAGACACACCTGTTACCCATTAGTATTTAAGCTGCATACTCTCTCACACTCATTGCTGAGTCTCGTTTTGCTGTAGCGGACATTTCCTAGCGTTTCCTGGTTTCCTAGTTTTTGCTTTACCTGTGTTTGACTATGGACTGTTTCCCTGGTTTCTTCACCAGTTTGTTGGATTACTCTATTGTCTTGACAATGTCGTTTTCTGATGATTTGACCCTGCCTGTTTTGACTACGCTTAAAGCTTAAACTTAAATAAAGTTTGCATTTGGTTCCCCTACTCCATTGTCACACCGTCCATAACAAATTTAATGTGTTGTAAAGACAACATCCTTACAAAGACACATAATATGTGGTTAAAAAATGCTGTTATTTACCAGTAATAGCAGTTTTTTTTACTTCTCAAGTCCAAGGCGATATTGGACAATCATTAATTGCTGATGATGACGCATTATTTATGTCAGTGCAAAGAGAATGCAGCAACAGAAAAATATGACCATGCATTGGACTTTGACATTACATCAGAGTAATCTCTTCCTCTCCCTGGAATTGGGGAATAGGACCTGAAAGGTGAGCAATAACCCGATGGTCACCCTCAGAGCTTCAGAAATTAAGTGTGGATAAGTAAGAAACTTGCTGATAGACAGCTGTCACCATTTGGAAGCCTCTCTTTAGTGCAGGGGTGTCAAACTCAGTTCCTGGAGGGCCACAGCCCTGCAGAGTTTTGTTCCAACCTTGCTCGAACACACATACTATGCAGTTTTCAATTAAGCCTGAAAGACTTGATTAGTTGGATCAGGTGTGTTTAATTAGGGTTGCATTTAAACTCTGCAGGGCTGCAGCCCTCCAGGGCCGGAGTTTGACACCCCTGCCTTAGTGCAAGACCCATGGAGTCATGTTTGGAATTTGCAAAAGACTCTGTGAGAAACAAGATTCTCTGCTATGCTGAAGCTCATTTCTAAGAGTCATGTCTAGAGGAAACCAGGCATCACTCATCTTTTGTGTAACACCATCCCAGTGATATCATAAAAAAATAAAAATAAAAAGGACCTTAGATTTGGGCAAAGGTTTACCTAACAAGACATTGACCTTTATTACATGAGAATGGAAAAGTAGCTTAGGGAAGACTCTGTAAATGTCCTTGAGTGACCAGGAAATAATTTGTACTCAGACCCAAGAGAACATCTCTGGTGTTAGATCCTCACTCTGATTCTTTAATGGACATATGAAAGACAGCTTCAGATATGCAACTCTCAGATATTATGTGGTCTCTGATGTTTTCTGGTGGTTAGTGCAAATTGTCACATGACCAGAGTTGTTTGCTTCCTGTTCACAACATGAGAAGATGATGGCAGCATCAAAGCTTCAAATCAAAAGGCTAGTAAAGTATGTTAACATCAAGATATGACAAAGGTTTTTTGTACATGTAATCTTTAAGGTGTCTAGCATTAATATATGAATTCACAGATATTCAGCTTTTTTGAGAGTGGTCATTGAATGAGTAAACATGTTGATGGCAATAATAGTGACTGGTGGGATAATACCTACAGTGCATGTAGGTATACTGTATATACATCCACCTGCAGTTGTTAGTGAATATCTGCACTAAAATGTTGCAACAAAGTTACAGTAAATATTGCAGTGAATAATGCAGTGAATAAATTAAAAGTTCAAATGTTACAAATAACTTACAACATTGTTGTAATACTTGCAGCACTAATATTGCAATTTTATTTGTTGCTTTTGTGTTCCTGTAAGTGTTGTATAAGGGTTTTTTATGCATAATAGTAGCCCTACGAAAAGTTTAAAGCTAGGCTGAGATATATAAGAATTTTGATGACTGGAGAAATATGTTAATTATACACATTATCCCATTATGTGACCGACCTTAAAACACAATTTGTCACACACTTTTCCATGAAAATTTTTACAAATAATTATTGATTATTTCAAAGGGTTACAAATGGCACCTCATTTGGATATTTTCATGTCTGGGAACAATTTGGGATTCAATATAAATTAAATATTATTCTTCTTCGTCTTCTTGTTATTCTTATCAACTGTCTGTTTTTGATGTAACATGCGTTTTTTACGTGAAACACACAAACATACGCAAACACGTGACGTCATAATGGCGGAAACGAGCTGGAACTGTCACGTGGTGAAGCACAATATTTCCCGTCATGTGGGAAAACACAATATTTTCAACCTGAAGAAAACATGATTCACATCTACCTTGTCTGCCTTTTTGCATTTTCAAATGCCCTGTCTGCTTACCATATCAGAACACCAATAAAAACGAATGAAAGGCCAATAATCGGTGAGTCGCAAAGCTGTATTAAATAGAGTGCATTCTAGTTTCAAGCCAAAGTGTTATCATTACATGTTTCACGAAGTAAACCATGTCTAAATCTTGTCTAGGTGTTCTTGCCCAGGATGTGTATGACCCGCAGCCTCAAAAGAACTCGTATATTGCAGCGTCATACGTTAAGTTTCTGGAATCTGCTGGAGCTCGTGTGGTGCCTCTGTTGTAAGAATAAAAACACTACATAGAGAAACTGCCTTCACTGTAAACACGCAGGGATTGTTCATGTAAAATGAGAAACAGTGTTGTTTCTCGATGTCGACTTGCAGCACAAACATCATGATTTACTAGCGTTCTACATTTTTTTTTTTTTTTTTTTTTTTAGCGTTCTACATACTGCGCAGTATTTACTGTACACTGCCTATAATTTTGTGAAAGTGGAAGCAATATGATGTGAAATTTAATTAATTAATATAATTGTCATTCATAAATAGTATTTTTTGTGTAAAATAGTATTATTTTATTATACAGCTGTTTATTTTACTTGGAATGCATGTGAGAAAATGGACTACAACTTGGTGTCTTAAATAGTTTATAAACATGATTCCATAGCTCTGCTTTGGAAAAAAAGACAAAAAAAAGACACTTCTAATTTACTGTAAATTGTAATTTTACCCCGTCACCAAAAAAATGTGTTTATTAATTTATTTAGACATTTACTGCCACCAACGTTTTAGTTTCTTATTTATAATTCCATTAAAATTTCAGTAAAAATATTTATTTAATTAGAAAATAATTTCATATTTACATGTTAATAAAAAAAACCTGGGAAAAAAAACACCATCTTTCTACATCTACTTTTTTAAAATATATATTTCATGCCCTTCTCATGTAATACATTATTGGCTTTAAATTATCTTTTGTTTGTAATTTCTCAGCCAAATTTGATGTGTGGTTAATATGCGATTAATTAGATTAATTATAAAATGACACTAAAGAAACTTATCTTTTAAACATGTCTTAAGGATGAATAAGTCTGAAGATGAGTACAGAAGGCTCTTCAAATCTATAAATGGGTAAGTAAAGTCTTTTACCATTATAGCAGTGATTACAATAAGGGATTTGTGACATGCTTTCTCTCTGTAGAGTCCTTTTTCCTGGAGGTGGAGTCAGTTTAGAATCATCCGGCTATTCCAAAGCAGGTGGCATTTTCTACAGACTTGCTCTTGAGGTTTGTGTACAGATGGTCCATTTGATACAAATATTCAGCAAAACAATATTTTTAATACATTAAGCAACACCTTTAAACATTGATAGTAAGGAAAAAAGATTTTGAAACAAAGTTCCATTTTAAATGTCAGGCTGTAGGTTTATAGTCAATTTTGTGATTTGTGTTTATGAGTTATAAAAGAGGTCTGGCAAAACTTTAAACCCTGAACAATAGAAAAATTCATGAGGAGTCATAAGGATCTTCATTATATACACATATACACTCCATTTTTTTTTTCCATGCAATACAATGTGTTGGTGTATATGTGTGTGTTTTAATAGGCCAATTCAAATGGTGATTATTTCCCTATATGGGGAACCTGTTTAGGATTTGAACTGCTCACATTGCTAACAAGTGGAAAGTTGCTGTTGTCCCACACCAACACTAGTGGTATCGCCTTGCCACTGAACTTCACAGACGGTAACTTCACGTTTAACTGTAATATCAAATATATTTACATAATGGTTAATGCAAGTACATTGTCAGCTTACTTCGAGTAATGAATTTCAAAAAATGACTATTAGCCTGGTACTCAATGATGTAACAATAATGCTACTGCAGTGTGACTAGTATAAATTACTCAAATAAGTGAAAAATATTTTAAGAATAAGTGTTGAAGATTATAAATGTATACATTTCATTATTTATCCAATGCTGTTTAGATGTTAGAGACAGTAGACTGTTCAAAGACTTCCCTGAAGACCTTATGAAATCACTGGAAACAGAACCACTCACAGAGAACTCTCATCAGTGGAGTCTTACCAAAGAGGTAACGTAGCAAATATTATAAGGTTTGCCATGAAAATAGTAATAGATGTTGGAATGGCAATAAAATAAACAAATAAATGTTTATTGATCTTTGCTTTATAATGAAATGTATAAGCTAGTGATTAATTTCGAATTATTATAAAATTTAACAAGTTAGTGTTACATTTTATTAAACTTAATTTAATAAATATTTTTGTAATTAATGAACTTTTATGCATTGTGTGCTTTACTGGTAACCAGTTGTACACAACAAGAAAAGAATAAACCTTCATATCTTAGAAAACAGTGTCTAATACATGTAATGATGTTTTTGGAATGTATTCACTAAATGTAGTAATAGTTTATCACTTTACAGTATTACAAGACGTTATGTACTATACATGCCAATGCACAACTTAAACATCATGTTTGTGATAGAAATTTGGTCAATCAGAGTGACAGTGAAATGTTTTAGTTCTCACAGGAAAATATATTCAGTACTGCTATACATGATGCATGGCAATGCTAATTTTAGAGGGTATTTTAAAAGTGCAATGCACAAAAAAAAGAAAGAAATTAACATGTCACATTTGATGTATATTGTTGTTTTTGCTGAATGAAATAAAATGAGGCATTTCAAAAATTTTAAATCTAGAACTTTACCAAGAGTGAGACCCTGAACAAGTTCTACAGAGTTTTGAGTACAAACACAGATGGCCAAAATGAGTTTGTGTCTACAATGGAAGGTAAGTGATGACAATCATATTGGTTGATATAGTAAGGATACAGACTGTGCTTTTCACCTCTTTCTATTGAGCAACGTTGTCATTTACTGTTTCTATTCATATCCACAGCATATGACTTTCCTATCTATGCTACTCAATGGCATCCAGAGAAAAATGCTTTTGAGTGGTCCCGGCCCTATATTCCCCATACGCCTTCAGCCATAAAGACCACGTTCTACATGGCTTACTTTTTTGTGAATGAAGGTATGGTTAATAATACTATTACTGAGCAACATACAATGTGTTTTTACTAGCTGTTAATGAAATTCAGTTAATTTAATGCAATAAATGAACAAATTAAGTAGTTAGACCTTCACAGACTAACTTTCCTCTTCATTTTTGTCTTGTTGCTTTTACAGCGAGGAAAAGTTTTCATGGCTTTCCTAGTACAGAGGAAGAGGAGAAAGCGTTGATCTATAACTACAAACCTGAATACACTGGAACCCAAAGCGCATTTGAACAGATATATTTTTTTGATTAGGTTAATTTTTTAAATTGACTTTTGTTTTGATTAGTGTTTTTTTAATTTTAATGATTATTATTTATTTAATTTAATTTTGAACTTCACATACTCCACGTGACATGAAAATGATCAAATCAAACTGAATTATGATTGAGATAAATTATTATTCCTTTCAGATGTATCAAAATGGAATACTTCCCAAACAATACAAAAAACAAACATTTTGGCATGATGAAATTATGTAAACAAACATGTATACAAAAATCATGTATAATTTGTAGTGTTAATAAAACGAGAATCTAATCAACACATGTCCACACCACATTTCACAAAAAAAAAAAGTATTTTGTTCTTTTGTTTGATGACCTGGACACGTTCTTGACAGGTCACCCAAGTACACATGGCCTTAATAGAATATTTTCCAAGGTTGAAAAGGCACAAAGTGATTTTTTTTTTTTTTTGGCTGTGCACATCTCTTAGCTAACACATCTGCTCATTTGTGTATTCACCTGAACACACAAATACAAATAACCCACAACATACAGTGCAATGTTCAATAATATATCTATAAAAAGTGACTGAGGTCTAATTTTTTCAGTAAGAGAGAGCAAATGCAACTCATTCTCTCATATTCTGATCTCTTAATTGGTCCCATAACATGCATCTAATTGTACTGTTATTTCGCTAAAAGTAACCCTTCAATCTAACCTAAGATGTAAATGTCAAAATGTACGTTTTAATCCTTATTGTATACTCAATTTTAATGTGTACTGTTGAGCCCTAAAACATCCTTCTGAAACATGATTTCAAATCATATTTGCTTTACCTGAATTAAGATCTTAAATATTAGGTGAACTGTCTTTTTAAAACCCTTTCTTTATGTTCTTCAAAAACCAAGCTTATACTAATCACAACTACCAATATGATTATTTTACATTCACATTGCTTTGTAATCAGTACCACAGGACAGCACAATAGATATTTGTGACATCTGTGATTGGCTAAGAACAGTAAATCTGTCACTCCGATTGGCTGTTGACCTACTTTTCAAAAATCTTTTTGGACGAATCTTCTATATTGGTGACAGAGTCTGCCTTTGTAATTGAGTAAGTCCTGGGTGCCAGACATCTACAATGAAGATGAGTCTGTAGCTTTCTGCTTCCTGCCAGACTTCATGTTCGAATGAGTCGTCAAATATTAACACTTTTCCTTCTTCCCACTCCCTGAAAGAGAATCAACGTTCATTGAATGCATTTTTAATTAACAGAAACCATGCCACAGACTAAAAAAAAAAAAAACTAATAAAAGGAACAGCTATCCAAGTTGTATCTACTCAACAGTTTTTAATTCACATTTGATGCCGTTTTAATAAATGTGCATCAACTTGTGTTTTAGTGGTTTAACTCACCTGGTTTGGTTTGTACAGCGAATCCTGCATCCCTTAGAAGGGATGATGAGGCCTAGATGCATTCGTAGACGACAGTTGGTGGGACCAGTGTGAGGCCATACATGAGTACCAGCTTGCATTACTGAAAATTTTATCTAAAAAAAGGAATATTTACATTAATAGGCAACAATTAATAAACAGAACTATGCATTGAAAAAAAGGAGACATGGTGAAGCTAAATTAAAAGTACAACTAGGCAAGAGGGTAAGACTGAAATTGATTTCTGGGGACTCACCTGGCCTCTTTTGCAGCTAGTGGCCTCTGAGTAACGTTCCAGCAAAGCACAGGTTTTAGGGACATAGTGACATGAAGAAGTAACCTTTCGACCTGAAAAAGAGTAACACATGTATAGTCTTCCCCAAAAGTTTCTCAATATTAGATACTGACAAATGCAGTAAAGCCACCAAGACTCTAGCAAATTCAAAGAAATCCACACTAGGTGGCTAAAGGAAGTGAGACTCTTTTCACTTGTAGCTGAAAAACCATGTGGATTAAATAATTTTGTGCTCACCAATTAAATGGTTTTTTGGATAATGGTGCAGTCACATTAGCTTAATTGCAATTACGTAATTTTTTGTTGGTCAACACTCTGAATCCCTGTGACCCTACATAGGACAAGTGGTTGGGAAATAGATGGATGGATGTATATCCAGTGTAATAATATAAGGAATTTGTTGGTAAATGTTAGCAGGATTTGTACAAGGTGCTTAAGGTGCTTTAAGTACTTTAATTTGTGACTTCGATCATTCATTTCAAGCAATTTACTAGCAAAAAAAAAATCCAGTTCAAATGAAAGGGCCAATCATTTTCAAATTTCAACATGAAATTCTTGCTTGAATCGTCATGAAATGCTTGTAGCGATTTTAAAAAGCACATTGTGATATGTGAAACTGAGTTTTTCGAAACTCTGAATCAGTTAAACCATTGCGTTGCAAAGTGATTCACTCTTTGAAGTGCTTTAATTGGGTCGCGTATCACAAATCGTTTGATTCAAATCGGGACTTCAGATTGCGTATCACAAATCATTTCATTTAGATCAGGACTTCGGAGCAGGTTTGTGACTTTTTTGATTTAGATCGGAACTTTGCATATCGCAAATCATTTGATTCAGATCGGGACTTCAGAGCGTGTATCGTGAATCATTTGATTTAAGGCCCGTTCACACCAAGAATAATAACTATAAAGATTACGTTCTAAAAACTGTTGCAAATTTAAGAGAATAGCAAAGTTCACACCACGACTATAACGATAATGATAATGATACAGGTGAACGATACCGTTGGGATCACTTTCAGAACTTTTTTTTTTTTTTTTTTTCAGCTGATGAACGATAAAACTGTGAAATGAAAAGGAATTTCATTTCACAGTATCTGTACAAACACATGTTGATGGATATTATATATTAATTATATATTTTACCCTGCTGCCACAGTGTGAACTGGCCCCAGTCTCCTGTCTCTCTCAGATTTTCATCTTCTGGCAAGAACTGCCCACTGTTGCTGTCTAACACTGACAGTGCTTCATCTCTAATGGTCAACCAGTTGCGTTCCAACATCTGTAAAGACATATATAAACACAATGAAAGTAAAAGCAGAGAGACAAGCATACAAAGAGTACTTCCTTTATAGTTAAAGTGCCGAACAATTAAGGGAAGGTTACATTATATATAGAGGCATTTGTTGCCGCAAGGTTAGTCAGTCAGGGCTGTGTTTCCCAACAGCATCGTAAGCCTAAGTTGATCGTAGCTCTATTACTGACAATGGTTCTACGATCGACTTATTGGACAGCCTGTGTTTTTACTTAGCAAAACTGAAAAGATTCGTCAGACTGGTTTGAAAAAAAAAAAAATTGCATTTTTGGTGTGCAGATGTTCACAGCCTATGTGGAAGCATCCACAGGAATCTGTTGTTTTATTCCAGCGCATCCTTGTGTCTGATATTCGTTTTGCTTTCTCACAATCAGTGTGGAAAGGCCTTTAGTCTTACAATACTTTTGGGAAACGCAGCCCAGACTAGTAGGTTGCAGGTTCGATTCTCAGTACTGGCAGGAAATATAGGTGGGGACAAAGCTCTCTTCCACATTCAAGGACAATGTGTAATGGATCTCCACTGGGGATTTCAAGAAAAAATACTGTTTGTGTTAATCAGTGTTTATTGATACAAGTATGTTTTTGGCTTAATTTAACAAGAAATAACAATTATGTGCATTATAATAGTGAAGTTACAGTATAGATTGGAATAGAACTGGGGTGGGGGGCTTTTAATGCATTAAGTTAAAAAGTTTAACTTTTAAAGATGCGTTTTGAGACTGCACTTCCTTCCATTCCATTGCACTGCCTCTCGTTGTTTTAAACAGCATAAATGCATTCTGTCTGAACTAGGGATGCTCATTTTAACCGGTTAACCGTTAACTGACGGAAAGAATTTTGACCGATTAATACAATCAGTTAAACGGTTTAAATGGTCTTTTTTTTTTTTCCCCAGTAATTGATCAAAATACTTTAAAACGTTGGCTGGATGATTAAAATAAAATAAACTTGCATTTTTGAGAAAAAAAAAGTTAGATCGTCTAGGCCTATAAGTCGCATTTTATTACTATATTCTGAAGCCGGTGCGAAATGTTTACAAACACTATAAACATAGGCTAGGCTATTTTAGTTTCCCCTCACTCTATAAAAAATTCTTCAATTTAACAATATTCAGGAAAGAACAAGGATGTAAAATATAAGAAGCTAGGCTATATAAACGACAAGCCAAAATAAATTCATTAAGGCTAAAGTGAAACTGAAACTAATGTCGGGTCTCTCATTCGAAACAAATCCAAATGTTTATGTATTTGAATGCCAAAATATTATTTATTACATAAACCTGGTTTTGTACTTCACTTGCATTCCAGTATCCACATAAAACAAATGGTTTGGCATAATA
>JAHKKF010471468.1:0-10934 GCA_019740295.1 Labeo calbasu
ACTGGACTTTTGATACATCACTGTACTTCCACTGACTAACTTTCGCAACTGTCTTGATAACTTTTGGTATGTAAAATTTCTCATGAGCGCAAAATCATGACGAATGTTGATGTAGAGTGACATAAAAGTCCCATTAATTCCGATATGACTGTTTACAATTCGCTTTGCAAAATATCTGACCTGTATGGGATTTTAGTGCCACATTTGGAAGTTGCACAAATCAGAATTGAAAAGATCAGATTCCATGTGGTTTGTGCTGTTCACACTGTCATGAGAAAAACAGATTCACTGATGAGCAAAAAAAAAAAAAAAATCAGATTTCAGCCACATTTGCCTACTTGTGTTTTTGAACAATGCAAATTGAAAAGACTCGTCACTCCCTAATATGTTGTCAGAAAGATTTCAAAGCTTAACACGAACAGAAAGTGAGTTACTAAGAAAAAATCCAATAAGAACATTTCACAGTGAAAACAGATTTCACTATATAAATCCATTTTTGTAAATATCCACCTTTTTCCTGAGCAACCGATGAGCGCCGCCATGAAGGATTCTGACTTCCGTTTGGGCACTCTCCTGTTCCAGTCTCGTTAAAACGGCGTAAAAAGATTGACTGAATTAATTAAACTGAAACTTTTTCAATATAACTAAATATAAAAATGTGCGCAGGGTTAAGTTGTCCTTCTGTTGGCTGCCACAGTAATAGCAATATGCTTAAGGATTTCTTGTAAAGTGCTTGTTTTGGGTACTAGGAACATTGTCCGTGTCCAGCGCTGTATGCCTTGCATAAACAATGACAAAAGAAAACGAGCGCTTAAGTTAAATACTGTGTGAAATAATAAATTAAATATGTGCTCTTATCATTTTGTGGACCAAATCCCGCGAACCGCCCGATCGGGAGCTGTATTATGTGCCCTCATCTGTTTTTAAAGGCCCTTTCCGGGACGCGGCAGTTGCGAGTGTCTAGTTTATTTTCAATGGGAGACATGCAGAAAAACGTGGGCCCAAAATCCTGCCGCTTCCACGAGCACGGCGCTTCGCGGCAGGCGCCGCCAAAGATACAAATATTTTATCTTTATGTAAGCAGCAGCGATAGCCGCGTCGGCTTTAACCAATCAGTGAACAGATTATTAACACAAATTTCCGTTACGTTTTATTTAGTTTTTAATAAATACAAATGTGACATTGACAGTTGTAACTATAGCAACATCCGCCCCGAGACCGCGTCGCGAACATCGCTTCAACGGCACAAAACGCTTCCACTACAAGAGAAGGCGGCAGCCGCGCGGCGATTTCACCGCTCGCCGCGTCCAGTGTGAAAGGGCCTTAATGCAGCTTTTACCTCGCGTCGCTCCGTGTCATCTTCCCACTCATTCAACTACGACAGGTGAGTTACTGCAAAAAGACGGTCATTGCGACACTGTAAAGTGAGGAAACTATAGCGCCATGTACTCTTTAAAACCATTTTCATGTTTGACGTTATATTATCGGCTCGGAAAATACCTTAATATGTCAAGAAACACCAGCGACCGGAAATCCAAAGCATCATTCCCGTCAGACAAGACTTCCGCGTTCAGAAAAAAAGGTGGATATGGATCAGTATTAAGCCAGGGGGTGCAAATAGGGCACAAATGGCAGCGTTTCCTGAAAATGACGCCCTCAGTTGAAGGACATTATATGTGCTGAATGTACACAACTAGTTTTGGCTGTTGATATTCCCCGAGGGTCCCGCTCAGCCCTTCATAGACGACACAGGTCAGTGTTTATTATGAGAATGTGTGCATGGAATTGAACCTGCATCAGCACATTGCAAAACAATACTGTAACTCATCCATTGTCACATCTGAAGAAAGCAAACATGCACAAAAGGCCCAATAAATGAGGCTTTTGGGGAATTAAGATGCATTACACCTGGTAGAATAATTTAATCTTAATGTTCATATGCATATTGATATAAGTAGGCCTAGTGGCAACAGTAAATAAGACTTTCATAGTGTCACAGTACATAACTCTCCTGGAAAATACTAAACAGAAACAATTATAAACTATCAAATTAGTTTTTTTCCTGGTTTTATTGACCATTATATGCACGCTCTGAAGGAAAACTCTTTTTTTGTTTTTCATCAGACTTAAGACCTTCTCAACAGCCCTGATCCATAAACTCCAGGCTATAATCACCCTAAGCTCACTTGATTGATCTACAGCTTTTAACATAAAGCAATTGCTGTGTATGTGGGATCTTTATTACAGTGCTTGAAAGGCAAGACTGCATTGATATTCCTTAAACATTCTGATTAGGGCTTTGCTCAAAACCCTAAGCTAAAACACTGAGCTTGTGTAATTAACCTAGTTTTAAAATATATGTAAAGTTCCATTTAGTTTCCATGTAGATCATTTCAGCCTGTGAATAATGACATCTGCCATTAAAAATGTAGCTTATACTGATGCTGTCATTATAATATTTACATACTTCTAATTGTGATGGGTTGTTGAAATATTATGACAATTTAAAATAACTGTTCTATTGGAACATATTTAATTATGGCACTAATATATGTAATTTATGCCTGTGATGGCAAAGCTGAATATTCAGCAGTCATTACTCAAGTCTTTACTGTCACATGATCCTTCAGAAATAATTGTAATATGCTTATTTGCTGCTGAAGAATCATTTATCATTAATCCAGAAGAACAGCTTTTATTTGAAATAAAAATCTTTTGTAACATAAATATCTTTACTGTCAGTTTTGATCAATTTAATGCATCCTTGCTGAATAAAAAGTTTTGAACGTTAGTGTATTTGCATACTAAATAACGATTGAGCTTTTCTTTCTAACATCTGTTTAACCATATAGCCACAATTAAACTGGAAAGATGTGCTGAGTGTCATGATAATGGCAAAGTGGCTCTGAAGAGACATTTAATGTCTACCAAACTAGATTACAGAATATTTTAACACTAAGGTATTCCTAAAAACTGTTATATTGATTTAATCTCAACATTTCTATCTGAAAACAAATCTAGTTAAATGATATAACAGTACTGGAACCACACTTGTAAATTTTAATTTGTTGCATCACATCGGCTCCTGGAGATTTAACCAATCCCTAATCTATGGTCGGTTTAAAACAGGTGATTTTCACACAGGTGCGGTGCATGGTGGATTATAGAGTGTGACCTTGACCGCTCTGTCGTCATGTCTCCAGCAACACTTTAGAATGTCAAGGCTCACTTATATTAGCTTAGTTAGATTATGAAAACAGCATCAGCCGTATTAACCTTTCAGGACCCTGAGTGCATGCATGTGCCTATGAAGTACATGCATTATTCAAAGTCTGAAAGCAAATACAGTACAGTCTACACTTTGCCCTCTATCTGTTCTAATTGGACATGACAGATTAAGGTTTTCCAAGATAAATGGCCTTTTCCCGGCCCCTTTTGGAATAAGCTTATCATCAACCCTAACACACGCACACAATATGTGGGACAATATGACTGTAGTGTTTTGTGTGGTAAAAGTACTGGATGTTCTCGAAAGAGATTACAGTCCCTGCCTTTAAGAGTTATGCATATTCAGGGCTAAAGGGAATAAAACCACATTTAACTGTTACTTTTAATACACTTACAGCATGGACTTGTGGAACAAATGTTGTTTTTTAGTGGGCATGCTGTTACTTGTGTATTTATATAAATCTGGAATTGAGTGAAGAGCTTCCCAGATGTGTTGACAACAGGCAAGATCAGGCATTATATGAGAACTGTGCCATTTTTCTTGGTAAGAATTATACTTTATGTAATCTAGGTAAATTAGTTAACTGTTTGTAAGTCTAAAAGAAAGTTTCTAAAAGAAAGTTCAAAAGTTTGGGGTCAATAAGACATTTTGCTGAGTAGAAGTTCTGTTTTTTAAACAGGAAAAAAAAAAAAAAATCCAAAATAAAACTTCTACTCAGCAAATATGCAAGAAATTGATCAAAAGTGACGGTAAACACTTTTTACTGATTCTTGAACAAAAATATAAAAGAAGTTCACTTCCAGAACAAAAATTTACAGATAATTTACTTGTCATCCAAGATGTTCATGTTTCTTTCCTTCATAAAGAAATGTTTTTTGAGGAAAACATTTCAGGATTTCTCTCCATATAGTGGACTTCAAGTTTGAACTTCCAAAATGCATCTTCAAAAGGCTCTAAATATTTTCGAAATCTTGTCTTGTCTAGCTCTGTGTGAACTCTGTGTAAGCTGGTTCATGACAGTTAGGGTATGTTGAAAAACTCCCATCTCATTTTCTTCTCCAACTTCAAAATCGTCCGACATCCCGGTTTTACCTTTTTTTTTGTAAAGGACGTTTAATCTTCTTTGCACATTCACTTTGTAAACAATGGGTCGGTATTTCTGCAGTGATGCAGGACGATTTTGAAGTTGGAGGAGAAAATGAGATGGAAGTTTTTCAGCATACCCTAACTGTCATGAACCGGAATACACAGAATTCACGCAGAGCTAGACAAGCATTTGAATTTAAAAACTAAAAAAATTATACATTTTTTTTAGAAGATAGCAAATCGTTTCGCTAGATAAGACCCTTCTTCTTCAGCTGGGATCATTTAGAGACCTTTGAAGCTGAATTTTGGAAGTTCAAACTCGGGAAACCATAGAAATCCACTATATGGAGAGAAATCCTTAATTTTTTTTTCCTCAGAAAACAATTTCCTTACGACTGAAGACAGACACAAACATCTTGGATAACAAGGGAGGAGTAAATTATCTGCAAATTTTTGTTCTGGAAGTGAACTTCTCCTTTAAGCAGCATTGTTTTCAACAATGATAATAAAAAATATGTTTCTTGAGCACCAAATTGGCGTATTAGAATGATTTCTGAAGGGTTTGAACAGTAGTGTTAGATTTTTGTTTATCCAAAACTTGACTGCATCACATAATGACACATGCAGTGGAAAAGTGAACTGTCCTCATCATTGATTAATGCCACTCAGATGTCAGGTCATTACTTTCCTCAGGAACCACAGGCAGTTCCTGGAAAACCACAGAGCAACTACCCTGTAATTATCTAAATAAGACCAAGCCCTCAGTCCAACGCTAATATACGCACATCTGGTTAAATACATAAATGGTTTGTTCCCAGACAATCTCATAAATTTGCAGCCATAATTTTTTACTATTAACGGTGACAGCAAAATGCCCAGGTCTCTTTAAAATGCAAACAGACATGTGCTAATGCACAATAAGAGCCTTCCTGTTATTATGCTCAACTACTTATACTCTACTTGATGATAATAAAATACCCTCGAAACATAATATTAAAGGGATAGTTCATCCAAAAAAAAAAAAAAAAGTTCTGTCATTAATTACTCCGAGTCCTGTCGTTCCAAACCCAAGACCTTCATTCATCTTCGGAACATAAATTAAGATATTTCTGATGAAATCTGAGAGCTTCTGTGTCGAAAAGTATCATCATAGCTTCATAAAATTAACGTTGAACCATCAAAGTCCTTACTACCTTTCTGGGCCTTGAACGTGGTAGTTGCATTAGTCCACGCAGGGTCAGAAAACTCTCAGATTTCAGAAAAAAAATATCTTAATTCATCTTCCAAGACGAACGAAGGTCTTACGGGTTTAGAATGACATGAGGGTGAGTAATTAATGACAGAATTTTCATTTTTGGGTGAACTGTCCCTTTCAGTGTATGACTCCTGCACCACTAGCATAACCAAACTGGTTGTTTTCAAACTTATTGAAACACTTTCCCATCTGCTGTTAGTCATAGTGCCATAAAGCCCTGCTCAAAACTCACTTTATTGGATGAGTTAGAATAATAAAAATAGTTTTGATGGCATAAAGTCTGATCAACTTTTGAAGGGTTTCTCTGGGTTAGAAGCATTTAACAGGAAAAAAAAAAAAATGTATGCGTCACCTTTAAGATTCTGAAATGACGCAGAATTTCAAGATGTAAACCAAGAGATGAGGAACACCAGTTATTCTTTAGCATCTCTCTGAAGCATAAATGAGTCTCATGGAGTAAAACTTCATGCTTTACATTTGTGTGTGATGTTTAACAACATCAAGGCACTTCTCTCATTTCCACATGACATCAACAAAATCCAGATTCTCATCCCCTCTGTCAGGCTGCACAAAAATGAGCCTTTCTTCCTTTAAAGATCTCAAAGCCTGCTTACAGTAGGTGGCTTGTTAAATTGGTTTGCCAAGTGTGAGGAATCTGTGATCAAAGTATGAAAAACAAAGTCACAAAAATATTACATCAAAGAATAATAGCCTGACAAAATGACAGCGGAAAAGGTCATCCAAGGCGGATTAAAAAAGATGCAAATAATGCTGCATGTCTTGTTTACTCAGCTCCCTTTTCCAGTCAGTCAAAACTGAATTTGCGAGCAAATCGCATTGTCTTCATTTTCCAACAATGTCATGTTTAGTTATATTGTTTTAGTGTTCACGTCATCTATTGCATGCAGATGAGACGAAGTTTTTCACCAAAAACAAGTGAAAAGGAAATTAAATGTGTCATTATTCAAGAAAGATCACTGATTTAATGCAGAGATTCATCTTTTACATCTAATTACACTCTCAAAGGCTGAAGTCAGATTGCAGTTAATAGTTCATGGTTATAGGGTTCCCTGGCAGTACTTTGCAATTTTGTGACAACTGCAGATTACTTGAGCAAACCAGTGCTTTAAGTGGAAAAAACACAACAATTTAGTTAATCGTTTAATGGTAGAGGAATATGGTACTGGCAGTTCTATGTCCCTTTAACTTCTAAAAAGTCTATTTACATGAACATCTAACAGTTTTCATTTTTATCTCCAGTCAATATCTCATTACGCAATTAAAACAACTATTCAAACAACACAAAAGTATAAATGTCTCTACAAAAAGAGTGACTAATACTGAAATACTACAGTGATTATGAAAGGGGAAAATGTTTCTTTGATAGCAAAAACAGTAATGATGAAGGAAAAGTCAACAAATCACAATTTGAAATATATTTACACAAGATTCACTTTTGTATTTTAGTGTTCTCTCTTGAATGGAGCCATTCTCTTAAGAGTCTATAGTACATAGTAAATGAGCAAAAGATGCATGATCGTTCAGCTCTGGTTTAAAAAAAAAAAAAAAAAGAGGGACATCCTTATCTTTCCTGGAATATTCGTTCTGAATTATTAATGAAAATGTCTGATTTCAGTGATGAGCAGGCGAAGGAGTGCTGGTTTATGACAGAGTGTAATTAATTTCTTCAGGATTTTATTGAGGAGAAAGTCCATGCTACCTCAAAGCTGTCCTTGGACTGCTGAAAGTGGATACATAGTCAAGGTACTTTGATATTTTTAAGTTGTGAAAACAAAACAAAAAGAGAAAATTTATATAAAAGACACGCCAAATCCACTTGTTCTGCAAGTAATAGCAACCTCACTTATCCTGGAATACCTCATTTCCTGAACTCGAAAATGATTCATGAATGTACATGCGCACATTGTTCGCAAACCTCCGCATGCACACAGAAGCAAGCACGTGTCCAATTTTCCTCCAGATATTCCATGCTATCACAGGGCCAGTGGAAACTTCTGCACGGGTCAATTTTTTATGGATTTGCGAGCCCAAAACGAATGGAACCGCAGGCTTAGATAAGTCAAAATAAAAAGATATCCAGCGCTGGGTTTCATTAGTTTGCAACGTCAGGGTAAAAAAACTCTTTCGCTCTTATTCACGAAGCAAGAAATATTTCCCTGGGTGAGTCTGTTGGAGGCCAGTGTTGCTGTTTGCCGTCTCCCTGGGACTGCTTTAGTCTGAGTCATTTTTACACACACAGCTACACTCCTCATGGTGCTCCAGCGGGACATCCGTTAGAGTCTTTTGCAGCCCCCGACCCCCTGCCCTGTGTTTCAGCATCAGAACCTGCAGAAGAAGAGACAAATGTAGACAGATGGAGATATACACACGCAGAAATTATTTAAGCACTTAAACGCATCACTTCACTTACATCCTCATTCACTAACCATGTGTAGACATGAAATCAAAGAATTTGCACCACATTATTTCTAAGTGTGCTTGAAAGTATTAATATTTATGCCACATATATATCAGGAGTGTTTCCTCTGAAGAGACAAGGAAGGCAGTGTCTCCTCAAAATACTGGATAAGAAGAAAAAAAAAAAAAAATTGTACAAAAAAATATAACATTGCCGCGTCTCTCTCGCCTCCCCTGAGCCCACTGAGTTTTAACAGCCCCCCTAAAGCGTGTGGTCAGTTTGGTGGGGGGTAATTGAGAATGAATGGGGGAAAGTCATGTAAGAGGAGGCAATGCCTACATCACGAAGTTATTGGATATGACTGATTATGTTCAGCTCTGATTGGTTCACACAATAAATCCCGCCTCTTGTTTTCATTCAAGTTCTGCGTTCGCGAATCAGTCGAATGAACAATGTAATGGCGTTAATGAGAAGGCTAATAAAAAAAAAAGTGAGTGAACAACTTAGTGCTGGGTAGATTACAAAAAGTAATCTGTTACTGATTACAAATTACATGACATAAATTGTAGTTAGTAACATAATGCATTACATTACACAGGTAATGTAATAAGACTACTTTTTTTGAGTACTTTTAGATTACTTTTGACCTAACTCGTTTACCATCTTGAATACTCTTGTACCATAATGACGTAAAAATACAGAGTAAGAAAAGATATTCCATTCGTTGTAAAGTGAATTAAACATCACTGTATGTTACGTCAAGGTTTCCCAAACTGGGGTTCGTAAAGGAACTGCAGGGGGTTTGTGAGTTTAATGAAAAGGTAACAATTAATTAAATCATAAAAATGTAAAACTAAAATAAATCTTTTTAAAACAATAAAAAAAAAAAAAACTTACTAAAAAAAAAAAAGATGAAAAATGTTGTTTACCTGCATGCCATGTGGCCATTAACAGAGAACCGTGAACATGCACATGCTTCAAGTAAATATTAACTTCAAGTACATTATTAGTTGAGAGAGGTTCAGATGACAAAAGGACTGGGAATATCTGCATTACATGTAAATGAGAAATAATGTAAATTTGTGCATTTTAATGTGTTTGACAGACAAAAGCCTTCCAAAGACTTAGTAATACATGGTTAAATAACTCAGTGAGTTGCAATTCAAATAAGTTGTTGGTGCAATGTTGAAACACTTCTTAAACCTGAAATGATTTTTGTAAATCCAGTGGTCAAATGTTGTGTATCCACCTGACTAGTGACAGGTTTTTGAGCGAATGTCCGCAAAACTTTCTGAATGTATATATGCAGAGGAATTAGGAAGAATCAATAAATTATGAATAATTTAATGCTATTGTGTGAATAATATGTAATAATGCAATTAATAAAAAAAGTAACTGTAGTCTGATTACAAGTATTTTAACATGTAATTTACTCTAATTACAAGTACTTAAATTTTTGGAATCGGATTAACCAGATTAAATATAATTAGCTACTACCCAGCTCTGCAAATCACACACTTACAGTAGATATAACCACTTTGTTGCATTAAAATAAGATTTAAATGGCATGATCTGTGGGAGTTTTTAGTGAGTAATCAGCTTGGTGAAACAAAGTCAATCTCAGTGTCTATGAGCTACGATGACTGATGATCCGAAAAACTGTTAAAAGTTATCTATTAAAAAGAATAGCTGAACATTAGTTCACAAATGAAATATATTGTTTAAATTGTTACTGCCTTGAGTTATTATTTTAATAAATGGAAAATGCTTAAAAACACTAATTTGATGAGATTCATACTTTGTACTTTAATAAACAGAATACTGATTACACTAAAATGTAAGAGAATTTTTTTTTCTTTTTTCTTTTTCTGATATTTATTTAGCCAAGAAAGTGTGACTGGGACACAATATACATTTGATTAAAAAAAAAAAAAAACTGCCACTACAAACTGACATCATTATAGTGTTACACCTCACTGATGTGGCATAGTTTCTATGCTTATAAGAACACTTGCACACAGTTAGTGAAAGAAACCTAATAAATGAAATGTAGAGTGTAACAGAAGGCCTTCTGTTTTTTTGCTATATACCTCATGGTATTTTTTGGCCACTTTGGTGGGCGAGCACTGGCAATCATAGCAGTTGTGAGAGCAGCATGCACAGTTCCCTCCACAGCGCTTCACCAGCAGGCAGCTGGGCCAGAAGATGGCGTCCGTCCTTTTCAGCTCCTCGCGCAAAGAGACGGAAAAGTTCCGTGGAGTGCAACTGTAAAGCCGGACCTCCTCACGAAGCAGGTTCAGGTCCACCACTCCTGCTCAAACAAAAATAGACAGCAGTTTTAAAAACAAAAACAAAACATCCAGTATTTCTATTGACTCTTAGTATTTGTAAATTCAGGATTTTTACCTCTGGCTTTCTTTTGGTGAAAAAATGACTTGCCCAAAACCTGCCAGGTAGGCTTGTAGAGGTCATCAATGTCCACCTGCCAGCGATCCGGCTCCAGGTATTTCATCACTTCCTCCATCGTGCTGAATCCAGCTACAGCTTCACTCAAAACATCCACACTCTGCATCCATGCAGGCATCGCTGCAGGGGCCTCAGGCTCCGGCTGCCTCTGAAAACACAAAAAAAGAAAATCAGTGGTACTTAAGCCACTCCATACAGGCCATTTCATTTTTAAAAGGCGATAAAAAGTGTTACGCAAAAGCCTGATTTATTTTTAGTTTAATTATTGTTTAATGCTTCGTTTTCTTCACACATTACAACTAATTATGTGAAATTAAAAGGTAAATATCAATTAAATGCAGATTGGGATTGTGCATAATTAAGGTGTAACTGAAATTAATGTATTATTAGTACTTAAAATGCAGAAAATGCTAGATGTAAAATTAGCCATTAAGAAAAAAGATTTATTTCCCCAAAATAATACATAATTCTAGAATAAA
>JAHKKF010471489.1:0-15823 GCA_019740295.1 Labeo calbasu
TAAATGTACATAAATTGTATTGTGCTTATCTTTCATAATGTAAAAATATAATTATATAATAATAATGTAAAAAGTATAATAATAAATTATATTAATAAAATGTAATAAAATAAAATATTCTAAATAAAAATTCTGTAAAATTTACAATTTATATATTTTATAATTTATAAACATATAATAATATAACAAATAATAATAGTAATAATTATTAAAAAAAAATGCATAGAAATGTGTATAATTTCCAATGTATATATTAATATAATATAATAAAATATAAAAATATATATAGATACAAAATCTGTAAAATTTCCAATTTTTATATTAATGTAATTAACAAATAATAAACATTATATAATAATAATAATAATAATAATACAGTTTGTTAACAAAAATGCATAGAAATGTGTACAATTTCCAATTTATATATTTCTATATTTTATATATATATATATACATAATTTGTAATGTGCTTATCTTTTATAATTACATTAATAAAAATAATAACATTTATAATTATGTTGTATAATTTACCATTTATATATTAATGTATAATAATATAATATAATATAAAACACTTTTTTATACTTTTTAAAAAATGTTCTACATGTGTATATATATATATACACATATTCAAACTGCTCTGTCTTAGTCTTTAATCCTGCCATTGAGGCGTTTGTAATGAAGATACAACCCTGCCAGTGTTTGATGTGACATTGTAACCGATTTACTATGAACTCTGGCATGGCCTGTGTCAAGGGCATTCACTATAGGCTGAATGAAATAGATATTAGTAGGTGATGTTGTCATCCAGGGGTTCCCAGTGTCTAAGCTCCGCCCTTTCGCTAGAAGGCCTGTGAGTGATATTTAGAGCTTAGTGAGGAAAAATAGGAAACATTTACTTCACCTTTCAGCCAAGTGCCAGAGATCATTTTGATCTAATGTGGATGACAGCCAGGAGCGGCGATCTGAACAACCAGGACTATAAATTCTGTTAAGATGCCTGAGCAATGGTTTTATACTCTATAATTAGAATGCCAGCCTGAACTCTGACATTTGACATAACTAGCATGGAAAGACGGTGGAACCGTGGGATTGTTACCATTGTCAAGACTCTAATTATCCTGTTAACACTTTAATTCTCATTATAAATCAGGGTCCTGCTTCTTGCAGACATAACAGCAATTTACACAGTGAGGCCCCAGTGAGGTTATTTATGATCTGTTTTAGAAACAACATATATCTCAAACAAGAAAGAAAGATTTTAAATTGATTTGAAACTAATATAGAGGTGTTGATTTGATCCAGATCTAATAATTTAATAAAATACTTTACATTTTAGAGAAATAAATAAAATTCATACTGAGTTTTTTTTTATTATAGGTAGATTAAAAAATCTGGGTGTCAAATGTGACCCTGGACCACAAAACCAGTCATAATATCACTAATCATAATATCACCAGTCATAATATCAATAATACCAATATTTAGCTGAGATACAACTATCTGAAAATCTACAATCTGAGGGTGCAAAAAAAAGTCAAAATATTGAGAAAATCGCCTTTAAAGTTGTCCAGATGAAGTTCTTAGCAATGCATATTCCTAATCAAAAATTAAGTTTTGACATATTTACAGTAGGAAATTTACAAAATATCTTCATGGAACATGATCTTTACTTAATATCCTAATGATTTTTGGCATAAAAGAAAAATCGATAATTTTGACCCGTGTATTTTTTAAGACTAGTTTTGTGGTCCAGGGTCACAAATAAGTCCTTTTTATGACACGACAAGTTTAGTTTAGGTGGTAAAATGTAAGATGAGCTGTAACTAAATAATAATTATTAATTAATAATCATTGATATTTCTTAAAAATACATTTTACTTTAAAAAATGTTGACAAATGGTAACATTTTACATGAAAATGTAAACTTTAATGTATTATTAATCTGTATGTCATGCTTTAAGTGTATTCAGTGTATGTGTAAGGTATTCGAGTGTATTAAAAATATCTTTTTACCTAATGGTTACAACACATGACAGTTGACAGTTGAACTTCTAGTTGAACTGCACACAAGATTATGCCAAAGACTGAAAAAACAAAATGTCAGCTTCTTCAAGGGTCATATGAATGACCATAAGTAATATTAGATGGTTTGACTGAGCCTGTAACATATTACGTATTAAGCCAGGACTCTTCTTTAGTAATTTCAGGCTGTTCTTGTTCTGAAAGACTCTGGCAGGGCAGAGTCAGTTATTCAATCCGTAGCTGTGCTGCATTTATCGTTAAATAAATCCTTGTTTAGAATGTTTTTTTTTTTTCACAAAAGCAAATCAAATCATAAGTATGTAGTGCCATTCGCAAAATTAATTTGAAATTGCCTTTTTAGTTGGCATTGTGTGATGTAAGTAGGTTATGAATGGTTTCTTTGAAGGGAAACCCAGGTTGTGGCTTAATATAACATAAATGATGTCTCTTACTGAAATATGTAGTAGAAAACCAATTAAATATTTACGTTATTTAAAAAATCCACATCGTTTTATACATATTTTGGACTATGGGGGAGCGCCATTACTTTCGGTGACATCAAATGGTTGCACTCGGTGAGCTACTGCCACTACCTGTTGCTATTTTTACCACACCTCGGAAAATAAAATACTGATACGATGCCCCATTAACAAAATTAATTTGAAATTGCCTTTTTAGCTGGCAGTGTGTGATGTAAGTAGTTTATGAATGGTGTGCCATACTCTTGAATAACAAAACTTGTGTGAACTTTAAAGGGATAGTTCACCAAAAAATTATAATTTCCTTACCCTCAAGCTGTTACAAACCTGTGTGAGTTTTTTTCTTCTGTTGAACATAACATAAGGTATTTTGAAGAATGTTGGGAACCAAACAGTCAATGGCTGCCGTCAACTATTTGGTGGAGACTCATATAGGTGTGGAACAACTTAAGGGTGAGTAAACGATGACAGAATTTTTATTTTTGGTTGAACTATCCCTTCCAGCGTGATTTATGGCCTTTATTGGTATTGGACCCTCCAAACAAGGGGGTCTTGCGTGTTTGACTCTAAAGACAGGGTGCTGGGGAACTATCATGTGGTCCTGCCATAAAGTACACACAAAACCATCTGGACCAGACTGGTGATAAAAGGTTCATGTCTCCCATGAGGATTTAGCTCTACAGTCACCATAAAAAGCTCAGGCTAGAGAGTCAGAGTGGCACCTGCCTGCACTAATGCACACACACACAAACAAAGATGAACAGATATCCCCTCAGAATTCAACATCTTATTAAGATTCTGTGCGTTTAGTAGAATGGATCTTCTCCCTGTGGAGCTGGCCAGGCAGTGCTTTAGATGTAGTGATCTAGCTTGGAAAGCATGAATACTCGCTGCAGAAATAGATTCCACTCCTGCCTGTGAACAAAACTCGGTGGGACTATAAAGGGAGAGAAACATCATCTCAGAATTGCAAATTACCTTGTGTTAGGAGCGTCCTGTGCCCTGTCAGTCAGTCAGAGAAGCCTAACCAAGAATCTGTCTTTTAGCAGAGTGTTATCGATAGCTCTGGGTCCAACTTCAGTATCAACAATGATGCCAGTAAAAAGAACGACTTCAACAGCTGCTTCCACTGGCTCCAAAAACCATTTGAACACTTAAGCCATGCTTGAAAACGCATGAATTTTATTGCATCATGTAACAATATCTCAAAGCAAGTGGTCAGGCAGCATAGGCATACTTGACATTTTACGAAATGGTAAAATAATAGATAATTCTCGAAATGTGTGCCAAAAATGTTTGGCTTCATGCATCTGCTAAAAATGAAAAGACTTGAATGACTTAATATAACGAAATATGTAGCTTAATATAAATGAAATATGTAGTAGAAAACGCATGAAAGATTTACGTTATTTAAAAAATCCATATCGTTTTATACATATTTTGGACAGTGGGGGGTGCCATTATTTTTGGTGATGTCAAATGGTTGCACGCGGTGAGTTACTGGTACTATCTGTTGTTATTTTTTTTTCTAAAAATAAAATACTGTGTGCAGCATTTGGTTGTAATTTTCAGTCGAATTTTCAGTCGAAGGGCAACGAGAAACGTTGTAAGTCTTCACTGCTTTCTTAGCGATAAGAAGAGGAGAAAAGAATGGGAAGACGCCTGTGGACAAATAAAAGATCCTAAAGACCCTTTGTTCTCTCCACTTTAGCCCTTGTACCTGATGAGTAGACCACAGCTACTGAAAGAGCTTACAAATTGCAGAGACAAGAAACGCTAGATGCCATCCTGGCAGGATGTAAACATGCCGACACTTTTCACGACACCGCGGCCACCGAAAGAGTTTCTCTGCACAGATTTCACTTGATATCCGGGGCGTTTAGAAAATTTTTTTGTGAGAAAAAATCGATGGTACGTCATTTGGTTTAAGCCTACGCTTATATCCATTGCTACCTGTAAGCTCTTTCCGTAGCTGTGGTCATCGTATCAGTATTTTATTTTCCGAGTGTATTCTGAATTGTGTTGCGGTAAAAATAGCAACAGGTAACTTCCAGTAGTTCACCTAGTGCAACCATTTCACATCAATAAAATAATGGCGCCCCCATAGTCCAAAATATGTGTAAAATATTTAGAATTTTTCAAATAACGTAAATCTTTTGTGGGTTTTCTACTACATATTTCAGTAAGAGACGTCATTATAATAAGCCATAATGCCTCAGGGTTTCCTTTAACTGAAATAGAGCTGAAAAATATAAATATTTAATGAAAAACTGAACTTTAATTAAAAACAAATCTTAAATGAAAATGATAAATGTTGCATTGGCAACTGAAATAATGCAGGTTTGAAGTACTAAAATTAATAAAACTAAAACCGAAATAAATATAAATTAAAGCTAAGTAGGCTGATAAAAATGACAAAATCACACAACACCAAAATGAACTGAAAATATATAAATAGAAGTATATAAATAATACTAAGACACAGATTTAAACTCTGTATAGACAAAAAAGTAAAATGTGATATAACTAAATGGTATTTAACAATCAATAATATTTCTTAAAAATACATTTTACCTTGAAAAATTATTACATTTTACATTTAAAATGAACATTAATGCATTATTAATGTGTAATGTAAGTCATGCTTTAGAATGTGTTAGAATGTGATTAAAAAATATTGTTTTATTTACATAAATATATAATAGAAAAAGATGTAAATAGAAGCTAATTCAAATATTGATAAATACTGTAATAGTATACAAATAATACTAAAATACAGATTTAAACTTTGTAAATCAAAAAAAAAAAAAAATAGATAAGATGCTTAGAAATCATAATGCAATTTGTACTGTTTAACATTAGCTTTTTGCTTAATAATTAAGTTATTTTCCAGAAAAACAGAAGAAAAAGCACAGCTGTAATGAACAACAATCTTCAAGTGAAAATCTAAATAAAAGCAGTGTAGCAGCTTTGCCACCTACTGGGAACAAATGAGCGGTGCGGGATGTTTAGTATGTTTTTATTTGTTTTGGTACTTTTCAAATGCCAGCTGATAAGAAAAAAATACATAATGAAATAGTTTAACTACATATGAAAACATACACAAATACTTTTTTGTTCATTTAAAAAAGACATGTTTTTGAAAGACAAACTTATTTTTTAAATGCTTCAAGATATGCAAAGAACAGCTAAAAAGTAAATCATTTAGTTAAAAGTCTGCTTTACAAAACACCAAAGTTCAACGACCTTCATCGAGCAAGAAAAAATAGAAACTAATTTGACCCTCCTCCTGTTACCAAGGCAATTAGGATATCATGAGTTACAAATAGTGAACATAACACACTTGAGACAGTCATTCAGCTCTCATTTTGATCCACATGCTGCTTTCTTTATACCCTGTTGACTCTGTAAAGTAGAGAGGGTGGCAACACTAAACTGATAAGTCAGTTTCTTTTTCACTTTAATGATTTCCCCCGAGTGGGCATAATTTCGCAGGGCACGGGACATTTTCTGGTAAGTCATGGGCATTCGGTTGCCCTTCCTCTGGCCCCATAGCTCTGCCACGCGCTCCTTGTGCCTGGCAGAAAAGCGGAAGACGCCTGCCGAAGCCGACACCCAGGACACGCTGTGGGCCATGCCTGGGTCCTCCAGCATCTCGAACAGGAAGTGGAAAAGTCGTAGCTTTTTCCCTGCAATCATAGAGACGACTGCGGTCAAACAGCGTTCGCGTGTGTGCCTTTGTGCGTGAAAGGCCTATGGAAACTATTTCCCATAAAGAAGCCTTGTATTATGATAGGTGTAATTAAGATAAGCATCTCTAAAACATCGATGGTGTACAAGACCAGAGAAAATGAGGGAGAACTGAGATTCTATTTGGCAGTTATGGGTAGGACGAGCCGCTCCCGTGCTGCAGTTCCTCTAGGTTATTCCTCACCTTCGAGATAGCATCTGAATAAACCACAAAAGCAGAACTGACCTTTCTCTGCAGGTGTAATGCTGGGCAATGATTCGGCACACTTTTCAGGTGTTGCATTCAGAGTTAAAGGTCTCTCTGGTCCGTTTAGGGTGTTTAACACTTGCCCGTCGGGCGCATTGTGAAGGGCCGTAGACTGAACGACTACGGCTTTGCCGTTGCAGTTCATCCTGTGGTCCGTATATGACTCAGATCCATTTGCTTTGGACAGTGATCCCATGACCTATTCATTTGACAAAAGATCTTGGTTTTAAAACAGAAAAGAATGGGTGCAAAAATGACACATACTGTTGAACTAAATGGTTTACCTGCTGAGTCGCAGGTGCAGAAGGCTGCAGCTGGGACTTTTGTTGTTCTAACGCATTGTTGAAATGCTCTTCAGCAGGTAGCTTCTCTCCAGAAGTGTCCATATCTTCATCGGTTGACGTGACAGAGAAATCCCTCACTGCCATTGCATTACAAAAATAGTTAGTAGAAGCAAAGCTGATGTTGGTGTTTTTTGTATTTTTTCATGGACACCATTCCTTGTGAAAAAAAAGTACTCTTCAGCATACTTTTAAAAAGAGTAAAAAAGTGTGAGTAATAAGGTAAATAAAGTTACATTTTTAGACAAAATTTTCAATGCAATTAGCCAAACTTTAGAGTTTTGCCTCTATTGATGTTAAAATATGTTTTTTATTTTTTTAAAGTGTACTGACAAACGCACTGACAAGCATTTATGGTCAACTAAAATATACTTTAATGTCACGTCTTTTGAAACTTGCGTGCCGTGTATTTAAATATATTTGTAATTTAAATACAAATGGTATTTAAATGTATTTAAGTCTATTTACCACATTTGTAATGGGGAAGTTGCAATTTAATACATTTAAAATATATTAACAGTATTATATTAGCATATAATGTATTGCTATATGTGACCCTGGACCACAAAACCGGTCACAAGGGTCAAGTTTTTAAAATTGAGATTTATACATCAAAACATGTATGGTTTGTTAGGATAGGACAATATTTGGCAAAGATACAACTATTTGAATATCTGAAATCTGAGGGTGAAAAAAAAATCAAAATATTGAGAAAATTGCCTTTAAAGTTGTCCAGATGAAGTTCTTAGAAATGCATATTACTAATTATGTTTTGATATATTTGTGGTAGGAAATTGACAAAATATCTTCATGGAACATGATCTTTACTTAATATCCCAACGATTTTTGGAATAAAAGAAAAATCAAAAATTTTGACCCATACAGTGCGCATTTGGCAGTTGCTACAAATACGTTTATATATACGTTTAGAGAAAATAATAGCTGAATTTATAAAAATTGCTGTTCAAACGTTTACATACACTTGATTCTTAATACTGTGTTGTTGCCTATATGATCAACAGCTGTGTTTTTTTTAGTGATAGTGTGTCTCTTGTTTGTCCTGAACAGTTAAACTGCCTGCTGTTCTTCAGAAAAAATCCTTCAGGTCCCACAAATTCTTTGGTTGTTCAGCATTTTTGTGTATTTGAACCCTTTCCACAATGACTGTATGATTTTGAGATCCATCTTTTTACATTTGAAGATCAGGGTAAATTTCTTCTGTAGCTGATATAAGATAAATATGATATTTAAAAAATATGATATTTAGGCAAAATAAGAAAAATGTACACATTTTTATTCTGTTCAAAAATTTACACCCCTTAATGCATCGTTTTTCTTTCTGGAGCATCAGCGAGTGTTTAAACCTTTTGTAATAGTGGCATATGAGTCCCTCAGTTGTCCTCAGTGTCAAAATCATACAGTCATTGTTGTAAAGGGCTCAAATACACAAAAATGCTGAAAAACCAAAGAATTTGTGAAATCTGAAGGCTTTTTCTGAAAAAAATCAGTGAATACTGTGGATCATTCAGGTAACAACACAGTATTAAGAATCAAGTGTATGTAAACTTTTGAAAATGATAATTTGTTTTAAATTCAACAGCTCTTTTTTCTCTTGTGTACTATATGTAAATGTCTTTAATGTGAAATATTCAGGTTGGTACTAAATAAAAAATAACATGCATTTTGTATGATCTCTCTTACTGTAGTAAAATAATTAACATTTTGCAGATTCTGCAAGGTGTATGTAAAATTTTAACCTCCACTGTATATATACTTTTAATGTTTGAACAAGTATAAGCTACATTGCAAGTGCACATTCAATACAATGAAGCTTCTTTTTCACAAGGGTTGACTTTCATTGCATTGACAAAAAGAGAAAAAAAATCAGCAAAATGTGTTCTTTAGTGTTAGAGAAGACATAAGATTTTAGAGCTTTGAAAAGACATGAAGGAAAAAAAGGGTGTATGATTTACTCAGAAATTGCTTGTAAATAATCACAAATAATTAAAAAGAAACTGCAAGTAACACATTGAATTCAAATTGACATTTGGAAGTAGAAAACTAATTCAAAAATGTTTTTGCAACTAAATGCTGACAGAACTTTCTGTCCATTTAAGCTTCCTTCTTACTGTTCCATAGGTCTTTTCTTCGAGATTCCTGTCTGTAATGCTCCTCAAGAAATTCCAGAATCACTTCCAAATCAGTCTGATGCTCCTGCGAACTGTTCTGGTAAGAAGAAGTAACTATTTTTAACTCATAAACAACAGTGGCCTCCAAAAAGTATTTCGTTTGCACTAATGTAATGACACAGTGGGGCCACTGTAGAATAAAAACTACAAAACTGTAAAATCATCAGTTCTTACCATGTTAGTGTTACGGATTCAATCCTTACTCTAGGTGTTGCTGGTTCAGGTGTCGATGTATTAGTGAATAACCAGTTGAGAAAAGAAAGATTTGTTGCTATTAGTGTGTTTTACACAAAAAACTCTGTCTTGTCGAAATGGTGCAGACTTGTTTTTATCAATAGCAAGGGGCTGTGGGAGTGAACAGGCCTTTCTTAAATGATCTACGACCGTACATAAATAACCAGCCATTTTTTGACCCAAAACCACAGTTTCTGTAGGCCCAAACATACACACCCTGATCTCGGTCTAACACACATCTCTAGCGTCCACCTTTATGGAACCAGTAACCACATCCTCTTCACTCTTAGAGATAACAACCACAGCCACCTAACAATGACACGCAGGCTCCACATAAAAAAGAGCACATTCATTTGTGCTCAGATGATCAAGAACACTGAAATGATGGGAAAAAAGCAACATGCAATGTTGAAAACTTTAATCATAAAGTCTGAAAGAGCACAACTGTTGTGAAACCAGTGTTTATTGTCCAGTATGAAAATTATACAGCAGCACTACATTAGCGTTTGATTGCTATCTTACAAAGAGGAAGGTGATTTGAGATCGGTTTGTAATATGACACATAAAGCAGTCACAAACAATCTTCTCTCTGTGAAATTAGATAAGCTTGGCCGAATGCATTTGCAAAGAAATCAGCGCAAACGTTTATACAGCGACTTCAAGCGTACATGTTGTAATGGAGAGTTTGACAAACAAATTTGTTGGGATTTTCAAAACAGGAAACTTTATTTGAGCGATTAAACAAATGATCTTATGCAAACACATTGAGAAAGGTAGATATAAATATGAAGACAGACAGGCAAACATACATACAAAAAAATGTCCCAAAAATATATGGATTAATTGCATACAAAATATCAAAACATTTCCTGCTTTTTTTATTATTATATTTTTAAAATGTTAAAACTTTTTTTGTGAAATGTTTTGCTTAAAAAGTGCTTACTCTGTAATGGTTAAGGAAATGTTATTTGCGTTGATATTTTTTAATGCAAATACATTTATATTTTGAGTGTCCAAATGCTTTTTAGGGCTACTGTACATATTCACTGCATTTACATTTTTTTTAAAGAATTTTTACATTTTTTTTGAAAGAAGGCACTTATCTTATCAAGGTCGCATTTATTTGATTAAATAAAAACAGTAATATTGTAAAATATTATTACAAAATAACTGTTTGCCTTTTTAATGTATTTTATAATGTATATTTAATATATTTTATAATGCAGTTTTTCCAGAATTCAAATAAAAATTGATTTATTTGATCTAGAAATCTTTTGTGACATTATAAATGTTTTACTGTCACTTTTGATCAATTTAATGCATCCTTGCTCATAAAAAGTAATAATTTCCTTCCTTTTTACAGATTTTTAAAAATCTTTTCTTACAGATTTCAAACTTTTGAACAGTATAACATCCTATTTACATGCATGCACTCCTTTCTAATACACTGTAGGCATTTTTGTACAGTTTTACTATATGTCAAGATTTCAAACAATCTCCCTCGTAAAAGACCGAAATTTCAGAAATTGTGGAATGACAGGAATCGGCTCTTTTGAGAATCACTGAGCTGAAACGCCTATTTTGGGGTCCTCGTGCATTGTCAGTACAGTAGCAAGATCGTACTCGCCCTGGTGTGAGTACTGGCTGTACCAATAATGGCAGTCCGGTGGAGGAGAGCTGTAGTAGACGTGCTCAGCAGAGCTTTGCTGATGAAGGGCCACGTCTCTGGACGGAGGGCCTGAGCTGTAGCCTGACAGTGAACTCAATCTCTGCAGAATAGCTGGATTGAACTGATAGGTGAGCTTGCGACGCACTTTCACAATCTCACCCGTGCGGCTGTAGTTGCGGAGAGCGCGTGCCATTTTCTGGTACGTCATGGTTTTGCGGTTGCCCTTGCGTTGACCCCAGCATTCGGCCAGTTTTTCCTTATTTTTCGAGATGAAGTGGAAGATCCCGCTCCCTCGGTCCGTCCACTGGATGGAGTCGCCCATGTTGTCGTCGTGAAGAGCCTCGTGCAGATACTCATATAAGCGTAACTTCTTACGACCTAATGAGGAAGAGGAATATATGATGCATTCAGCACTTCTGTATTGTGAAGAACTCAACTTTGTTGAAAACTGTGAACCATGAAAATGCAGTACAGATGGTTTTAGGACATGCTTGAGTATGTTAATGTCTGCTTTTATTATTTAGGTTATTATTTCTGAAAACTTTTACTTATGCAGTAGAGTTACTGCTATATGTGACCCTGGACCACAACACCAGTCTTAAGTAGCACGGGTATGTTTGTAGCAATAGCCAAAAATACACTGCATGGGTCAAAATTATCGATTTTTTTCTTTTAGGCCAAAAATCATTAGGATATTTAGTAATGATCATGTTCCTTGAAGATATTTTACTATAAATATATCAAAACTTAATTTTTGATTAATAATATGCATTGCTAAGAACTTAATTTGGACAATTTTAAAGGCAATTTTCTCAGTATTCTCAAACAGATGTATCTCAGCCAAATATTGTTCTACACATCAATGGAAAACTTATTTATTTAGCTTGCAAATGATGTATAAATCTCAATTTCGAAAAATTGACTCTTATGACTGATTTTGTGGTCCAGGGTCACATATACGGTTCAGAGACTCCCACATATTGAATTATTATGTTTTCAAACACACAGAAAACTCATAATTTTGTACCTTTTCCATGGCGCTGTGGTAAATTTGAGTAAAACGCTGAAGACTCAGCAGAACACAATGGTCCCACAGACACATCTGGCACAATGTGAGACCATGACTGCAGATACAGTACAAAGAGAAGCTTTGTTAGTCACAAAACATGAGTACAAAAATGGAAGTGACAAATTAAATGAGTCGGAAACTTACTGAGGATTCATTCCAGTCATACACCGGTCCTGGAGGCTCAAAATGAGGTGTGAACTGATAGTATGAGATGGCATGTCTCACAGAGGACTGTTGGCTTTCCAAATTCTCATAGTATTTGTTTTCTGAAAAAGAAAATTAGAAGAATATTAATAATAATGATAATAATATATGGTTAATAATATTGCATAATATATTTAATTTTTACTACATTTATATTATTATTTATTATGGTATATCATATTTTCTGATGTTTACCATTGTCAAAGTGTCGTATCTGAGAGTGACGCTGAATTACATCAATTGCATCCTGAAAATCTTGATTGATGTCATTTTCAAGCGATCCCTGTAAGAAATTATTAGGATAATATTAGCATTAGGACTCTGTCTTGTTTTTTCATCAAAAGCTAAAAAAAAGTGCATAATGTTTATTAAATATGCACATGTGGTTTCTAATGAATAAATAATGAAATAAACCACATAAAATAAAATAATAAAATAAAAGTTTTAAATATTCAAACAAATAAATAGTACATAAAACAATGTATAAGAAGACGCTTGAGTCAAAAAAAAAACTCACCATTGTGGCTTTGGATAACCTAATTCTGCATCTGTGTAGAGCTTGACTGTGTTCAAGTGGCAATGTCCTCTATGTCTCAGTGATTATATGTGGACTGATATATTGTACAACGACTACTGTTTTGCTGTCCGACTAAGCAATGCGGCCTGTTATATACATGGGTCCATTTAAATGTGCCACGTCAACATAACATGGAGGAGTCAATGATACTTTACTTCTCTTTTTGGAAATGAAGTCCAGGTAGCACTCATAGTCCCTGTATTCTGTAATCTCCATATCTCCATCCATGAAAAAAGATAGAGAGAGAGAGAGCGGGACTAACCACAAGTTTATCCAGGATTCCCTTCTCCTTTGTGAAAACATTTGCATTTCTGGTCAGAAGCTGTCAACGGCACTTTAGTTTATTGGTCCTGTAAAAATGTATTGAGACATCAAACAATAACTGATCTGATAATCACAGCAAAACGAAAAGCCACAGAATGCTGGGAAATCGCATCTGAGGTGGGGCACTTGAAGAAAACAAGTGTGATGGAAAACAACATTTTTATGTGGATTTTCTTGCATGTGTAAACATAAATGGCACCAATTCAACATTGTTTCATTTATTTTAGCCAGTTTCTGTGAGTGTGAATGAGTATTTGCAAAACTTTATTTTCTTCCAAAACAAGCCTAGACGCAACACGCGTCATGTTAAATCATTTCTTTCTTCCATTCTGCATACATTAGTGATAGATTAGCTAAACAGGAAAAGAAGGACTTGTCTTGAGCACAAACTTTATCTGTCAAATTCTGTTCCATTGCAATGCATTTTATTCTTTTTTGCCATGTATTGTTCTAAGCTCTTAAAACAGCAGTTAATGCATGTCACCTTCTGATGACACAAGTTTTAAATATCAACTGACTGGCTCCCGTAGTTCCCCTTTCAGGTGTGCAGAGAATGAAAGTACAAAGGCTTACTGATAAAAGAACCAGCTAAAATTTATGAGACCTCAGCACTTCATTCGGCTGAGATTACTGCTGTGTTCTGGCAAATAATCGATATGCTAGAAATGTGCACTGTTGGGTGGAAATTTATGGCCCCCAACTGTGTAAACAACTAATCTCTTTGATAATAGTTAATAGGTTATGCTGCCAAATAGCTAATGATTTCTGTGGTCATTTACATCAATATGCTGTTAAGTTTGTTGTATCTGTACACTTAACATTCATTGAAGCTGGCAAGATAAAAGTCGCACATTTGATTATATAATGAATTCTTTTTTATTGTCTGTTTTCAGTGTGGTGAACCTGTGAATGTCCAAAACAAACACCTGTCAGGCATCAAATGTGAGTAAAAATGGGCTTTGGCAGGTAGGTTCATCTTAATTAGGAACTACAACAACACGTGAGCAATTCCAACAATATACACATCATCTCCTAAGGAAAACATCTGTCACGACTTGCACAACTTATTAATCATGTGCACAGTTGGGTGGAAATTTATGGCTGCAAACTGTGAAAACAACTGATCTCACTGACAATAGTTAATCTGCTATATTGTGAATCACCTGGCAAATGATTTCTGCTGTACTTTGCATCAACATAGGCTGCTATGTTTGTTGCGTCTGTGCACTGAACATTCACTGAAGCTGTCAAGATAAAAAATTAGGTAACTTTTTCTGGTAACTTTCTTAGGTACTATAACAATACATGGTTTAAGTCCACAAAGTTGAAAAGATATACATCATCTACCAAAGAAAACAGCTTGCACATCGCTTTACCATCAGTTTACTACTATGCCAGGGGGAAATAGCTTATATTACCATTACTGTACAATCATTTACATTACCATTCAGAAGTTTGGGGTCAGTAAGATTTTTTTATTTTATTGATGTTGAAAGAAATCTCTTATGCTCACCAGGTATTTGATCAAAAATACAGTAAAATGAGTAATATTGTGAAATATTATTGCGTTGTAAAATAACTGTTTTGTATAAAAGCCCGTTTCTGCCACTTATTAAAAAATAAAAAAAGGTCATTTTTATCTCATAATTCTGACTTTTTTTCTTGCAGTTGCGAGTTTCCATCACTCAATTCTGACTTTTTGTCTCACAATTGCATGATACAAATTCACAATTCTGAGAAATAAAGTCACAATTGTGACTTTTTTTCTCATAATTGTGGGTTTATATCTTGCAATTGTGACTTTATAACACGCAATTGCAAGATTATGATATATACTCCCAATTCTGAGAACATAGCAGTCTTTCCCCTCGAAATTGGACTTTATATCTCACAATTCTGAGGAAAAGGTCAGAATTGCAAGATATAAACTTGCACTCGCGAGAAAAAGTCAGAATTGTGAGGAAAAAGTCAGAATTCCGAGATATAAACTCGCAATTGTGGAAAAAAAGTCAAAATTGTGAGATACAAATGAGCAATTATGAAAAAAACTCAGAATTCAGAGATATAAACTCGTAATTGTGAAAAGAGGCAGAATTACCAGATGTAAACTTGCAACTGCCTAAAAAAAGTCAGAATTCCAAGATACAAACTTGCAATTGCGAGAAAAAAAGTCAGAATTGCGGAAAAAAAGGTCAGAATTGCGAGATATAAATTCACAATTGTGAAAAAAAGTTAGAATTGCAAGAAAAAAATTCTAATTTGCACGATATAAACTTGCAATTGCAAGAAAAAAAGTCAGAATTGCAAAAAAAAAGTCAGAAATGCGAGATCTAAACTCACTCTCTAAACAATTGAGAAAAAAGTCAGAATCGCAAGATATAAACTCGCAATTGCAAAAAAAAGTCAGAATTGCAAGATATAAACTCGCAATTGCGAGAAATAAAGTAAGAATTGCAAGAAAAAAATCTGAATTATAGATATAAACTCACAACTGCAACTCACAATATATAGGTATAAACTCACAATTACAAGAAAAAAGTAAGAATTGTGAGAAAAAAAGTCAGAATTGCAAGATATATAGAGACATTTTGAGAAAGAATTACACAATTGTAAGAAAAAAGGCCGAAAATGTGAGTTTACATCTTGTAACTTGCAAGTTTATATCTCACATTTCTAAGAAAAAAAAGTCAGAATTGTGACATAAAAAGTCGCAAT
>JAHKKF010471500.1:0-21480 GCA_019740295.1 Labeo calbasu
TAGCTGGTGCTATGTTGCGCATATATTATATTGACGAGTACCGGTCTGAGTGCCCATATAAATTACAAACAAGTAAAATGTTGTTTCTTTGTTGATTAACAACAACTTGGAAAGCAGACAAAAAAGAAAAGGTAAAAGGCATTATTTGAGACAAGAGCATATTAATATAATAGGCACAGACCTGTAGCGGAACTGACTTTACCCTGCGCTGACGTCACTTCCGATTTTTGTGAAAAAGGCTAATAGTGCATGTACCAAGATGCATTGCTCATTATGGCTGCGAATCCCCGCCTTCTTAATGAAAGAGCCAATCGTTGATGAGTAAAGTCAGCGCGTCACTGCAGCTGCCGTTAGAAGTCTGCGCTTAGTACTTCGTATGCGCACTGGCTGATGTCGCCTGAAAAATAAGCATTTTTTTACGCTATTGGAGCATAAGGAATGGTATTTATGAGGGGGACTTTGATCTACCTATACATATCTATGCTTGTACCTGCATGAATGGTCATGTGACATGCATTGTCCGTTGTGTAGTGTGGATGGAGATAATTTCTGAAACGCAGTAAAATGTCAGTGTAGACGAGGATCGTTTTCATTTTAAAACTCCGTTTTAAAATAAAAACACAGTAGTGTAAGCAGGGCGTTAGTTTGAAAATTCTGGGGTTGGGTTTCGGTGTAAACAGACAAAAATTGAGACTTTTGAAAGCAATGGCGTGGATTTCCTCATTATATCAGCCTATCTTTAATGACCATGTAAACAATAACATCATGCTCATTTGTTGCGTCTTATTTCGGAGGCTCATTTAAGAAAAGTATTTTTACACCCCCAAGGAATAACCGTCAATTTTATTAAAGGGTTAGTCCACCCCAAAATGAAAATTTTGTCATTAATCACTTACCCCCATGCCGTTCCGACCCCTAAAAGTTTTGTTTGTCTTCGAAACACAAATTAAGATATTTTTGATGCATTCTGACAGCTCGCTGGCCCTCCCATAAACAGCAATGTAATTAACACAATCAACGTACAGAAATGTAGTAAGGAGATCGGTAAAACAATCCATGTGTTCAACCGTAACTTTACGAAGCTACGAGAATGCTTTTTGTAGGCAAAGAAAACAAAAATAAAGATTTCATTAAACAATTCTTTGGGAGTCCATTGTCAACCTGATGTTATATTGATGTCTGGTGTCTGCTGGGATGACTGAAATGGCCAATCAAAACAAAGGGTTTACTGTTCACAGAAGCAGAGCGTGAATTCCAAGAAGGAAAGAACAGTTTTAATGTTGAAAGTGGTAAGATAGCAAAACATTTAATATTTGACAACTGCAATAGAAATGTTAATTGACCGACAGCAAGATCCAGATGTAAACTAGGTCTCAAACTCAACCTTTTTCTCATATATGGCCATATTGTACTTAAAATGTATCATTTACGTGATTAATGTAATTCTTTACAGAATGTGATGAGTTTTGCATTTTCAACATTTTAGGTATACAAATAAAAGTAGCCTACACATGCAACTATTTTAACATATTATTTGCTAAGTTCAAAACGATTACTTTCCAACTAGAATTAGACCTAGGAATTCATTCACTGTACTGTTTCTTTATGCCTCATTTAAAAGAAAAGGTCCCCCATCGGCCCTATTTACTTCCATTGTGTTTCACCATTCATTCATTCATGCCACAAATGCTGCCGACTGGGCTTTCATTGAACCCGGGACATTTAAGGATTCTGTGCAGGGGGTGTAATGAGAATTTAAGAACGAAAGAAAAGGAGAGGAAGAGGGGGACCGATCCGGTATACATGCACACAGAGACGTGTGCGCACCTGCAACACATCGGCCCTGTGAGAGCAGCGTGAGAACCGCACAGCCGGAGACTCTGCTGAGGTGAAGACACGCCAGTTAGCACAACTACCCGTTCCCCAATACACACGCGCGCGCACTGAGGGGTGGGGGTCGGGGGAGCCGCAGTCTCCATGGCAACGTTCCCACAGTGCAAAAAAATCATTTAGTCAGAAAGATATTTCACCCGGCTCACTGAGCTGAAAGAGAGATGAGGGATAGAGAGAGAGAGATCAGAGGAGAAAAACTTGACGAGCGGGCGTGGTGTAGAGCTGTTTTTATCACTATGGGAAAAAAATGATGGGAGTGAAATAAGTAACATGGTGCAATTATCATTACTGCTAATAGCTGTGACTGTAATAGAGAATGCTATGTTCATTTTCACAGCCTCAGGGAAAGACATCCGTTTCGAGATGAAGATTCATTTCTGTAATGACAACCGTGAATATTCTGGGACAATGTTAGTCTAATGTAGGAGGTGTTGTGTGTGCATGTGTACGTGATCACGCACCTGTTTTTCCTCACCTGTGCCCTGTGAAATGTACCTTGGAGGCATATTATTGTAGTTCCAGTGACCCAGATAGCGGTGGTATGTATATGGGCGTGTTCTGTCCGCTCTGGTCGCCTGGTGTGAGTTCCAGATGGCTCCTGTCTCCAAGCAGAGAGTACCAGTAAAGGCTTCTTGTTTTAATCAGTGCCACCTGGAGGATACCTCTCCTGAGAATAATGTCGGACATCCCGAAACAGGACAACATTTTGCGGGATTTTGCAGTGGAATGCATAAATCCCCTAGGTGATGCAGAAGAGCTAATGACAAATAGGTGCAAAAGCTCTCCCTTTGGCAGTTTCCTTTCAAAAGGTACTAATGTATGGTCCTTTTAGGTACGAATATGCACTGTTTAGGTACAAACACTCTTAAAAATAAAGTTTTTTTACTGGCATCAGTAGTTCTATGAAGAATCTTGAACATCCATGGAACCTAAAGATTTTTAAAATGTTCTTCATATTAGTTCTTTTAGAAACTGTTCACTGGAAGGTTCTTTGGGGAACCAAAAATGGTTCTTCTATGGCATCACTGCAAAAACACTCTTTCGGAACCTTTATTTTTAAAGTGAAGATGATCATTTTGAAAAGGTACTGCACCAATGACAGCTTTTGTACACCCCAGACATGCCTTTTCATTATTAAAGCACACATGAAAGTGCTGATCTTAAGAAAGAACAGTAAATTTGCATGCATGTTTTTTTTTTTTTTTTTTTTTTTTTTGGTGGGAGAAAATTTCATACTATAAGCAAATAACATGAATTTTATTAGGTGATACATTTACAGTCATATGCTAACATAAATCTTCATTAATAGTGCACATAAGCATCTACATTTCTGTGTGCAGTACAAATAAAAAGGAATTATGGGCCACCTCATTCATTACAATAGTTTTTTTTTCTCCCTCTGTTTATAATAACAAAGATATTCACTTAAAATCAAGCTGTCCGCTGGGGTGCTCAACTGGGAAAATTGTCTGTAGTCCTGGGAAGGTCAATGAACCAGTTTGTGTGTATATATAGATAGATAGATATATAATGTATCATGGTTTTCACAAAAATATTAAGGAGCACAACTGTTTTGATTGTCGATAATAAGAATTATAATGATTTCTGAAGGATCATGTGACACTGAAGACTGGAGTAATACCTGCTGAAAATTCAGCTTTGCATTACTAAATTACAATTCTAATTGTATAAGTTAATAAATAAATATTTTTGCATTTGTTATCCACCTTTCTCTTTCTGTAAGAGCAGGCACGGATGTTTGTAAATTTTATGGGTGTGGCTTCTGGTCTCATTCACGCCCAGCTATTTTTAGCGGTACAAAACAGCTTGTTTTGCTGCTTGAAATTGCAAATTGGCGTGTCTTACCAAATTATTTTAATGTATTATCTTAATTATGAACACACTGGTTTGTAGTGCAAACAGTTTTACCGTTTACTGCACGTTGTTATTCTTCTCGTTAGGCTTCCCAGATAGCACACGTATGTCTGCAAGATGTCTGTTAAAGATCACTTGATCTGGAAAGCAACTGCTGAGTAGTAAGCAGGAAAGGGCGCAATATCTTGACAAACTAAAGTTAATAGGTGGTACAGATACATACCAGCAGTATTAATTAAGATATTAGCATAATATTCTGACTGGAAATGATAAGAACAAACACAAATGTTGTCAAGATTCTTGCCCTGGAAATCCTGGTTCAGTTTGGCCAACAGCAAATGCCTTATGTTCCTCAGACAATTTTTTGTGCTCCTTGATTTGTTATAATTTTTGGCAGTTTATAGTACTTCAAAATGTTTTTCCCAGTCTGAGCGATTAGTACAGCCCAAAACATGACAATAATTGATCATTTTCAGCAGCAGCAATTAGCAAAATATGCACGTTTTGTTCAGTTCAGTGGCATTGTTTACATTCAGTGCCGCCAATATGGCCAAATGATGACGTGTTGTGAAAACACTCTGTAAGGTGGATACTGGAAATTCAGTCAATCTTTGAGCGGTGTGATGCTGCCAATCAATATATGGAGTAAAGATTAGCAGTGGGTTTGTCTGCACAGCTCCATAGTTGTTCTGCTTAAATCCGTCTAATCTGGCCACCCAGATCACAGAGCTGAACTAAAGCCTCCAAAATTGTGCCACTCCACAAAAGAAAACTCCCTGGAGATGGATGTGGAATAGAGAGCAGAGAAAATGCATCTCTTTTTTGGATACAGGACACTGGTCCTGAGTTCCGGACAATCATAACTGACCCTAGGGGCACTCTTCTGTTTACTGACCGCGAAAAGCAAAGGAAGTCAGCCGGGGGGGGTGTGAGAGAATAGCTCTAAATGGGTTAAACTGATTCAGAGCATTGTTTGTATGAGAGGTTTTAAATATGATGAACTTGATTATGTGCACTGCTCGCTGGAGAATAGATTCTATTGTTGGAAGGAGAGAGAACGCGCGAGCCTCAGGGCCACTTAGCTCGCGGCACGCTGTTCCTATTTGACAGCAGTTTGGGTCGCTCAGGGCCGTCTGAGTAATTATGCACATTCTTGCAGTAAAGAGCAACGAGGACAGGAAACAGGCTGCACACCGACCTAAAAACATGATTCTTTCTTCAATAACTTACCAGTCTCCTGTTTTTTGATATTCAGTGAAGCACAGAGCGGAGACCAGAGTGATTCTGTATAGGCAACATAAGGTATAATTAGGACATTAGGCTAATTCAGAGACAATCCACATATAATGTGAATGCTCAAGAAAATAGACAGTAATATACAGTATGATTCAGTTGTTTCTCCAGCTGTTTTTTTTTTTTGGTTGCTTGACTTTGGTGACATCTACTGTTTACTTAGCCGATTGCTCTTAAGTTTAGAAAAAAAAGTTGTATGTCACCTATAATAATAATAATAGTAATACTAACATTAAATATTATATATATATATATATATATATATATATATATATATTATAACACACACTACCAGTCAAAAGTTTTTGAACAGTAAGATTTTTAATGTTTTTTTAAAGAAGTCTCTTCTGCTCAACAAGCCTTCATTTATTTGTTTCAAAGTACAACAAAAACAGTAACATTTTGAAATATTTTTACTATCTAAAATAACTGTTTTCTATCTGAATAAAATGCAGTTTATTCCTGTGATTTTAAAGCTGAATTTCTAGCATTATTACTTCAGTCACATGATCCTTCAAAAACCACTTTAATATTTTTATTTGCTGTTCAAGAAAATATTATTATTATTATTATTATTATTATTATTATTATCAATATTTAAAACTATATAGTATGTTTCTTTAGGATTTGATGAGTAGAAAGATCCAAAGATCAGCATTTTTCTGAAATAAAAAGCTTTTGTAACATTATACACTATACAATTCAAGAGCTTGGAGTGGGTATCATTTATTTTTATTTATTTATGTATTTTTTTAAAGAAAGAAATGATAGAAATTAATACTTTTATTTAGCAAGGATGCTTTAAATTGGTCAAATGTGATGATAAAGACATTTAAAATGTAACAAAAGATTTCTATATCAGATAAATACTGTTCTTCTGAACTTTCTATTCATCAAAGAAACCTGAAAACAATACTACTCAGCTGTTTTCAACATAATAATAATAATAAATGTTTTTTGAGCAGCAAATCAAAATATTAGAATGATTTCTGAAGGATAATGTGACTGGAGTAATGATGCTAAAAATTCAGCTTTGAAATAATTTACATTTTAAATTACATTTTAAAATTTATTTAAAAAGAAAAAAAAATATTTCAAAATTTTGCTGTTTTTGCTGTATTTTGGATCAAATAAATGCAGGCTTGGTTAAAACATTTAAAATCTTAGTGTTCAAAAACTTTTGACTGGTAATGTATGTTATGGATTGTTTTAATAAGTTTTTATATATAGCCGATTCTTTATGTAAGTACAATAACGCCATTGTAAATAGCAATAATAATAGTAATAATAATAATAATACTTTTTTTGTATAGCACTTTTCTTACATGAAGGTCTTTCTTACATGAAATGCAGCTCTACAAGAAGTGACTGACAATGAAAAAACAAGCACCAAAAAGCACCAGGTACGTAAAATATAAAAAAAAATAATGTATCATAAAATTTAAGATGAGACCCGCTATATAATAGGAATAAACGAAGAAAATTGTAAATTAAAACTAAATAATAAAGAAACAAATCATAGGCTACGCTAAACTCAAGAATAAAACATTATGACGATAATAACAAAAGCGACTTAATACCTTATGAGTAATGAAATGCATTTATGGATTACTTGCATAAGCATACGTTTTATTTCCTTATGCAAAAACAATAATTCCTAGGTTTAGTTGTAGAGATATGTCCCGATTTTGTCCCGAGACGCATTATTAGGCTCCAGCATTTCTGCAACCATACAACAAACAGTGTAAACTAACTGATAGATGGATGGATTATAGTTACATTTCAGGTAGGTTTGAAATTGAAGCACTTTTGGTATAAAAATCGATCACTCATAAATCGATTCACCAACCCACTCCAGTTCCCAGATCTAAGACCAGACCGTATTGTCGATTGCCGAGCGTATATCCAGATATTTGTTGTCATCACGGTCTACATAAACGTTTAGGTGAAGCTTTCATGGTACAACTTAGAGCGGTTGGTTTAGATATAATCAAGATAAATGACTGTATCAGTCTGTTTTGTTTTTATTAGAAGTCAGTTCTACTAATACTAGCAGGTAAGAGACACGAGCTGAATTAGCATTTGAGGATAACGGCTAACAAACATGCTAAGACTTGGATGTGTAAAACTTGAACGCGTTCACATTTTATGTTTTTGTTTATTTATATTTGCATTATCATTCTATGAAGCTACCGTTTAATTGAATGAGAATAGAAAAAAAATATCTCAGCCAAAAATGAGGCTGTCAGGCATCCCTGACACGGACTGATTCATTGAATCATACAGAAATATCCTTGTAATCGTGTTGAGACATAATGTATGTCATGGTTCGGTTCTGTCATGGGTCTAGAATAGACATGCTAATACATAATAAAAAACAAAACAAAAACAAATAACGCTTAGGAGTCACTTATCACAGTAAAGGTTAAAAATATGAATTCTGTATCACATCTAACTATTTAATAGTCACAGTAAACGTTCTGTATGATACTGAACTAATGTCTGTGTTGGTTGCAGACACAAGGCGACCCATATGGACCCGACGTCCAAGTCTGGGTTGAATCAGGTGTCAGATGTGGTGTTTGTTATAGAAGGAACTGCAAACCTTGGTCCATATTTTGAATCACTTCGGAAGAATTACATACTACCGACTATAGAGTAAGAGTCATCACCTGTTTATTCATGCTGGCATTTGTAAGACTTCTGTACTGACCTGCTTTGTGTGATCCCAGGTATTTTAATGGAGGGCCACCTGCTGAAACAGATTTTGGAGGAGATGTAAGTGAATCCATCTGCACCTTTTCTTTACATTAGCCCTGTCATCTGATAATCTTTTTGCTTTTTATAGTATGGCGGCACTCAATATGGACTTGTGGTCTTCAACACAGTGGATTGTGCTCCAGAATCCTACGTCCAGTGCCACGCTCCCACCAGCTCTGCTTTTGAGTTCGTCTCTTGGATTGACAGCATTCAGTAAGGGCTACCACTATTCCATGATATTTGCATTTTGTGGTAGTTAAAAGTATGCTTGGCTTGTTTAGTTGAGCTGTATGTTATAAATCTATTCTGCTTTGAAGGTTTTAATCTTTTAAAAGCTGAGAATTGCAACTTCTACACTGATGCATTCTGTGCAGGTTCATGGGAGGCGGAGCAGAGAGCTGCAGTCTCATAGCTGAGGGTCTTTCCGTGGCCCTGCAGCTCTTTGACGACTTCAAAAAGATGAGGGAGCAAATGTGAGTTCACTAACTTGTTCTGCAAATCAAAATTCTGTGGTTGTATGTGTGTTCTGATTGTTTCTCTATGCAGCGGTCAGACCCACAAGGTTTGCGTGTTGCTGTGTAATTCTCCTCCGTACTTACTACCGGCTGTGGAGAGCGTGAGCTATACGGGCTGCACCGCAGACAGCCTGGTCCAGATCATACGTGATGTGAGTCTGCACTGATATACTTGTTTTATCACATATGTCTGTTTGCCAGAGTTCTTTTGTAATGATAGGTTTTGTAATATAATCAGTACCACCAGGATTTCAAAGGACTTTTTTTCAGAAAAGTACACTGAAGTGCTTTGAAGCACGCAGTTTATTCTATGTGTTGACACAATTTTAACTTAGACAGTAGGATGTGATGTGCTTGATATGTCCCGCCCCCTTTTTAAAATAGCCAGTAGTGTTTTGTTTATTTCACAGCTTGGGTCAGAGCTGTTGAGCTCAGTAAAGCTGCATTTGACAGCATATGACAGCCACAATCTCATCCATATTGCCATAAAATATAGCATTCTGTGTAGAATCGTTTTTATGGTCTTTGCCGATTCACGCATACAATCTCTTCCATGCTATCGTGTCTCTGGACTGGAGCAGACTGTGTGTGTGCGCTGCTACTATACGCGTGGCACAGTGCTACACTGTCTAAATCGTTCCCCATCTCCTATATAGTGCACTATGTGCCATTCACCGTACAAAAAATACAGATTTTGTGAACAAGTGATTTCACTTGATTTCAGCCACAGTTTCAGCATCTATTTATAGCGTAGGATGCGGGACGCTTTGGGTTGTAGAGAGCATTTGATTGGACAGAAAGTTTAATGAGAAGCCGAAGTGCAGGGCGATGTCATCAAAATCATTGATCCATATTGGCGGAAGTTAGAGAATGTACGTTTTGAATGGCTATATCTTCCAAATTCAAATTTTGTCATTGTTTTGCAGCAAACTAATGTAACGACCTTAAGGCTAACATATTCATACTAAAAGCCAAAACATTTCAATTTTGATTTCATGGGGAATTACTGAATATGCTGTGGGTTCTCAGAAACTTTTTTTTGTGTGTCATTTTGTCAGTATTTTGTCAAGTGTCTGTAACAGGTGAACATGTTTTTGTGGAAATTTTGCAGAAATTCCAAAAATGCAAGTGAATTTATGTATAAATAAAAGCTGGTGTCTGTTTCTGATATGTAGTTAATTAAATTATTATTATTTATTTTTTTGTAGCGGGGGATCCATTTTTCTGTAATTGCTCCACGGAAACTTCCAGCGCTTCGGTCTCTTTTTGAAAGAGCGTCCTCAGTAGCAGGTGCACCAGAATCCTCACACCCAGACTACAGTCAAGACCCCTTTCACATGGTGTTAGTCCGAGGCATTGCACTTCCTGGTAAGAAAGACACTTGTGCTGATATGTTTGTGAATGTGCAGTGATGTAACTAGAGATCGACCGATATATCGATTTACCAATATTTTCCACGATATTTAAGCATTTTACCATAATCGGTTATCGGTTTTGTAATATTGGGTTTATCGTTAAACGCCGCCATCTTGTGGGTGTTTTGAAAATTGTGCGCAAGCGGCACGCTTGAGGGGAGACCCGACAACAGCAGCATGCAAAGGTAAAGCATAGCCTACTTTCTTGCTTTGCTATCATTAGTAAACTTTAATTTAACAGCCATTAATGCTCATAATAGATGTGATACATAAATGCCTGATATGTAGCTACTTTATGCAGCTTGGCTCTAAGAAATAGAGACGAACAGTCACGTAAAATAATTTGTCAAGTCCTGTCCCAATAAACATAACTTTTCCTGAATTAAATAATATACAGCCATGAATGAACACATGGCAATGAAAGCGCTGAATTTAATTCTCTCTCTTTTATCTACATGCTCATCATTAGCCTCGTGAAGTCGGAGTCACGTATAGGCTTAAACCGTCATAAGAAATATCTCAAACTCACAGTCACGTCAGATAATCTGTCAAGTCTTATCCCAATAAACGTAACTTTGCATGAATAAAGTAATACAGCCATAAATGAGCCCAAGCTGAAAATAAAAGCACTGAATTTAATTCTCTGTTGTCTATACTCATCATTCGTCTCACTTTCATTTTGCCGTTCACTCACCGGGTTGATGCTCTGATGGCCACCGCACGTAACTTTTAACACGATTCATTTGTTTAAAACATCCTCAATTATATTAACATTTACTATATAACCATTATTTTTCTAATACACTTCTAAATAAATACAACTCTATCGAAATGATTTATTATCTTTGCCAGCGATCACAGTTTGAGTATACTTCTATGTAAATGCATAGATAAACTGCCAGCAGGCATTTCAAATTGGAACGACAAAAACAACATTAGTAATTCTGATATAACATACCAGTTGAGAAATACAATAAAATACGATGTTATATTCCAATATTCCAGAGAATATTATTCAGTGAATTAACATTATCCAGTGAATTCTTCACGCTTAGCCTATTAAACAGCCTATAAACTGTAGTTTAAAACAAAGTTGATATGACTCCTGTCCTTTATTCATTTTCTCCATTTGAAAACATTCTACATTTATTTTGCTTATTAGTGTTGCTGCTGATTCGTTTTATAAATAAAATATTTTTATTGTTGTAATATGAAGATTAAATTTAACATGAAAGACTGCTAATTTTCAACACTTTTTAAGATGACTGAAAGGAGGAAAAACCAAAGTAAAGTATGTAGTTACTTAACTCAGTCACTGATTTACTTTACGGTAAATAAATATCAGTTCTGCATATCGGTTATTGGGCACATAATTATGCAAATAATCGGTATCGGTTTAAAAATCAATTTCGGTCGATCACTAGATGTAACCTCAACAGTGTTTGTCTGCAGCTGAACAGCAGATGGGAGAATTTGAGATAAAGTGGTATTGTATTGTATTATTAGATTTGCTCTGATCAATGCTTTCTGTAATGTCTGTGTGTGTCCAGTTGCTCCTGGAGGAGGTTCTGGTCCAGTCTCCCTTAAACCGGTCTTGCCACCTCAGTCTTTGCCTGTGTCCCAACCTTCTATGGGCTCAGTAACCCAGACTCCTCCTCCCCTTCCATACCAGGTATGTGTTAATGGAATTAATATTACCCTCAAATATAGGGTTGTCAAAAGGTACCGGGTTCGGTACTTTCGGTACTGAAATTTTAAAAAAGTCCATTTCCAGCTCACATTTGAGCACTGTTGAGCCGATTTTTAAACATCACTGATTGGCCGTAGTGTTCAACAGACATGACTGTGATTGGCTACAATGATAAGCGCTTCATGCTCCTCACCGAGTGCCAATCAGTGATGTTCAAAAATGGCTCAGCAGCGCTCCAATGTAAGCGGGAAATGGACGTTTTTACAATTTCAGTACCGAAAGTACAGAACCCGGTACCTTTTGACAACTCTACTCATATACAGTACTGTTCAGATGTTAAAGGTCAATTAATTTTTTTTTTGGTTCAAAATAAATACTTGGCAAGGATGCATTCAGTTGTTCAAAAGTGACAGTAAAAAGACATTTATTTTGTAAAGGATTTCCATTTGAAATAAATGCTGTTCTCTAAACATTCTATTCATTGAGCAACACAGCAGTTTTTTTCAACACAAAATCAGCATATTAGAATGATTTCTGAAGGATCATGTGACACTGAAGACTGGAGTAATAGCTGCGCAAAATTCAGCTTTGGCAGCATGATAATAATTACATTTTAAAATATATTAAAATGTGTGACAGTAATTTTAAATTGCAACAATATTTCATTTGCTGTTTTTGCTGTATTGTATTTTTGATTTAGTAAATGCAGCCTTGGTGAGCATATGTGATTTTCAAAACCATTAAAAAAAATATTACTGACCTTAAACTTTTGAATGGCACTGTATATTTACGTGGAATTTCAAGCAAAACAATGCACAAAGCTATTTTTTTTGGTGTCAAATGATAAAATAGTTGGCCTGAATTGTTATCTGGAAGCATTGTGGATGTGACTATATTACATGATATATCATTAGTACATATTATGTAATTATTTAGATTGTTTTTTTTTTTAATTATTTGAGATATGAAAACTTTGTGGTATTAAAATCTTAAAATGATAAAACATTTTAGTATCTGTTCTGCTGTAGTTATATTAAAACAGTATGTGACCCTGGACCACAAAACCAAAAAAAAAAGGATAAATGTTTTTGAAACTGACATTTATAAATCATCTGAAAGCTGAATAAATAAGCTTTCCATTAATGTATGGTTTGTTAGACAATATTTGGCCGAGATATAACTATTTGAAAATCTGAGATCTGAGGGTACAAATAAAAAAATCACAATATCCAAAAGAAGTTCTTAGCAATGCTTATTACTAATCAAAAATGAAGTTTTGATATATTTATGGTAGGAAAATATCTTCATGGAACATGATCTTTACTTGCTATCCTAATTATTTTTGGCATAAAAAGAAAAATCTATAATTTTGACCCATACAGTGTATTGTTACAAATATACCTGTGCTAACTAAGACTGGTTTTGTGGTCCAGGGTCAAATAGGCTCAATGAAAAACTCAGTCAGACCCAGAGAAAATGTATATAACAGGTTTGCCACAGGCAGATGGGGGCAAAAAGGAGAAACAGGGACAGCAAAAAATATATGCACGGTTTAATAAGCAGTTCACTTACCATTGGCATGTAAGGTAAAAGGTTAATTTTGGACCCTGTCTGTCTCATTGCTTCGGTGATGTAGAGTAATCAGAGCGCTTCTCTCAATAACAGGCTAATCTCGGTCTGCTCATTCTGAACCTTTCTGTGCCTAATTGAAGGCACATTATTGGTAATTTTCAGCATACAGAGCCTCATTTTGATTCTTAAGATTAAGACTAACTGCTGTTATAATCTCATTTGAATAGATCTAAGTGCTAGATGAGATGTGCATGACTGCATCTGTATTTGGTGCAAGGATCTGGCTTTGTTTTCAAGCAAGGCTGTGCACACTAATGATGAGGCCTCATGAATGTTGTCCCTCTGTTACATACACAGTCTCTCTCTTCCCACAGAATCCCTCTCTAAACGCGGCCCACGAAGCAGCACAGAAGGTGCTAGATGTAGCCAGTCAGCAGCAGAAGACTCGATGTGAGTCAAATTGTGTCCCTGTATTTTTGGATCTTCTGCTGTGTTTTACATATTTGAAACTCCATTTGCTAAATTGTTTATGCTTTGTTTGCAGTTCCTCAAATGCCAAATACTCCCTTCAGCCAATCACTCACATCAGGAGGTAAACCCAATCTTTCTACAGTTACCACAGTGTCACCGCCAGTGTTAACGCAGCAACAAGTTCCACCTCAGCAGCCACCACAGCAACCACAAGTCCCACCACAAGGCCCACCTGCACCCAACCAGCAACCTCCTCAGGCTCCACAGCCACAGCCCACCAATCAGCAGACGCCGCCAACAACGCAGCCTGGCATGGTCAGATTTAAAAAATGTATTCTGTCCCATTTAGACTCATTTGGAGTCCATGCAATCTATTTGGTATATTCTTGTTTTACAGGCTGCTGTACCTGCACCTCCGACTGGGGCACAGCAAGGTGTTGCTAATAAGATTGTGGCGTGGAGTGGAGTTCTAGAATGGCAGGAGGTGAGAAACTTATACTAGTGATGTCACAGCAAAACTTGCATACAGTTTTGTGGTTTACTGCTGGAAAATGAACCATAATTAGGATCTCATTGAATATCTTGCTTTATAGAAAGAAAACAATGGCATTGGTATACGTTTCAGTCCAAGTTGTAACATTAATTAAGTAATATTGAAAAATATGACTATAGACGGGAAGAAGTAAATCTCAGGGCAGCTTTAGAGGGCACTGACAAAAACTTTATGCATGTTCTGACAGTGAGCCAGATAGAGTTGCACGATTAATTGTTTATAGATCACAATCTCAAAATAAACACCCACGCAATCTTATTTCTGAATGACAACAATTAGTCTGTCTGTTAAACTTTTGACAGTCATAGTGGAACATTTAAATCCGTGTTCACACTGCCGCCGACACAGAGAAAGCTGTTATCATGTTTAGCAATGAAACGGGTTCACAAACTGTCTTATCAACCACACAGTATTATTTCTGTCTAACAATCATTTTTCTTCTCACAGAAATACTGGGATAAAAGTTTATAGCTCAGATGTAAACACTGAGGTCTATGGTGATCTTTTGAAAGTAATTTTCGCTTCAAACTGGTACTTTAAATAACATTTGTTGATTATATTGTTTTGCCGCTTGGTGGCAAGAAGTGACTGTTAAAATAAATGTATTATTTATCATTGAATCATTCATTCAAAAGATTTGTTCAAAAACGCTGATTCATTCAGTAATGGAACAAGTCAAGTACTTATGAGTGAGTCATTGAATCATTAATTCAAACAATTTTTAAAAAATAATTAAAATTAATTACATATTTTTGAATAAAGTGAGGCAACTAATATTTTGTCACAGCCTCTAATAAATTACATGATTACATGGAAAAAAAAAGGTGTTTCTTAATTCATCCAGAATCGTGCAACTCTAATGCCAGACAGTTCTGGAAGGTGATAGTAACCAATCATCAGTGACAGTGATTTATCAAGTGGTAATATATTCAATTAGATAATTAACTTTTTTTTTTTTGCCTCTTGGTGTTTCCACATTTCTTTATGCAGTATACAAAAAGCTGCATAAAAACGTGTAGGTGGAAACCAAGCTACTGTAATATTTGTATACTGAATTGCAATGACTCTAAGCTATACAGTTTACTACTGGTAAGAACAGAAAATGTCCCAAAATTATATAAAAACCTGAAAGGGTGTTTTATTGTAGCTAATATGTTGCCACAACATTGCTAATAAAGCTTAGCAAGCAAGTGTTGTTAATGTCAAGTAACTAATTAAACATTTTCTTCATTGAAATAAAGCTAAAATTAAATAGATCTAAAGAAAAAAGAAATCTAAAGTGTACTCTGGTTTAAAAAGGTAGGGTAGGGTGAAAAGCTCTCCAATTTTTTTTCTTTTTCTCCTCCAACTTCAAAATTCTTCGTCATCGTTGTTTTACTTTTTTTGCAAAGGGCATTTGACTTTCATTACACTTTCGCTTTGTAAACACTGGGTCGGTATGCGTAATCTTTCCAACGTGATTATGTAATGAGTGAAGCTGTGGACACAGCATTTGTGGTTAAAAAAATATAGAAATTTTTATTTTACTTTTTTAAGAAAATGACCAATTGATTCACTAGACAAGACCCTTATTCCTCGGCTGGGATCATGTAGAGCCGATCGTGTTTGAAGCTGCATTGAAACTGCAATGTGGACCTTCAACACGCTGATCCCCATTAAAGTCCACTATGTGGAGAAAGATCCTGGAATGTTTTCCTCAAAAACCTTAATTTCTTTTCAGCTGACAAAAGAAAGACATGAACATCTTGAATGACATGGGGGTGAGTAAATTATCAGGAAATTTGAATTCAGGTGTGAACTAATCCTTTAAATGCTAAAATTACCGAAACTAAAACTGAAATAAAAATAAAGCTGAATACAAATTCAAAAGTAAAATTGTATGGATAGTGTCTAATCTATTTGAGAGACTCTCGGAATCCACCTGCGACTTTTTTCTAAATGTGTGAAAAAGATTGATTTGATCACTGAGAGCGAATCTGGTATCAAGCTATCTAGTCGTGTTTCATTGATGTATTGTTAGGTGACCCATGGGTATTGTGCCTGGGGTGCCATTTGCACACGTTGTAATGGGATCAATGATGTTTCTTGATTTCTATTTGATTTGTGGGATAGGCCATCTTTTTAGATTAATGAAGCGCTATTGACTATTCCACAATGGCCACAAAATCATCTCAGCAATGAATGTTCCCAAACACACAATCAGCTATTGAAATGTTTTGTTTTGACACTGGGTCAACACAAATGATCAGGAAACAAAAACACAGACGCACACACCACCGCCATTATCACCATCTGGTCAATAAAATGCCAGCAAACCAGTGTGCGCTTATCAAGCACCGCGACACGCTCGGCTGCTGAGGCCTGTCGTGGAGTCACCATCTGGATGATGAGTTCACTCAGCTCACCGCACACTATTCGCAAACACAAACACTGCCAAGCAGCGCTGTGTAAATTAAATCAATAGTAATTCTGTGCCACAACTCTGTCGATCTGCAGATGAGTCCTGCGTTTTCTCCACACTGTCCTGTTGCAGCGATACTGTATGGTGGTTGTAGTAAGGATGTGCAAAACTGGTGTCTTTCTAAATTCAGCAAGTTTGTTGTGTTGATCCAAATGAGGCTTTGAAAAAATTAGGTTGTTGAGATGGTCTGTTTGCTTGTTGTTTGTACCGTTTTGATTGACATAATAACATTGCAGCTCTTTCACTGTCAGTGTGATCTTTCTTGTTCTGGAAGTTGCACACACAGGTTGTATATGAAATGGTTGTATATAGGTTGTATATCCCACCATCCATCTCTGCCAGCAAGGTCTTTTTACTCTGTATGTTAACCTCTTCATCTTATTCTGTCTCTCTTTTTTTCCCTCCTCCCCTTGTCACCTCTCCCTCTGTCTCCATCAATCACCGCAGAAGCCCAAGGCTTCCTCCATGGACTCCAACACAAAACTTACACGCTCCCTGCCCTGCCAGGTCCAGGTCAGCCAAGGGGAGAATCTGTGAGTGACTCCGTTTCGCCCATATTTGCATAATGTAGAATATATGGTAGAGATGAACGGAAAGGATGAATTTTTTTCCTCCTTTTTTGTTTCAGAAATACGGACCAGTGGCCACAGAAGCTGATCATGCAGCTCATCCCTCAACAGCTCCTGGTAAATGTGAATATTGTTGTTCCCTGTAGATTGTATTACTGGGCTTGCGAAGGAAGATAGGATTTCTTCTTGTTCTTTTTATCTCCTTCATTATCTCTTTTGTCTTCCGTCCCCATCTTTTCGTTTCCTCCTTATTTTCCTTCTCATCATGTATCATCTTCTCTTTTTGTTCTGCTCCGTCTCAATCTTTTTCTCCTCCTTTCCTACATTATTCTTATCTCCTCCTCTTTCATAATTGTCATCTTTTTTTATTCCATCTCCTCTTCCTTAATCATCTCCTTCTCAATATTTTCCTTTCCTTTTCTACTTTATAATCATTTCCTCCTCTTCCTTAATCATCATTTTTTCTGTTTCTTCATCTTTTTTCTTTTCTTGTTTTTCTCCTCCTTTTTCTTCTTCTCCTAAGTCTTTCTCAATCTTTTTTCTACTCTGTAATTGTCATCTCCTCTTCTGTTTTTTCATCATCTCATAATTCTTTTTCTTCTTCTACTTGTCGTCTTCAACAACATCACCATCATCTTCTGTTCTTCTTTCATCTTGTCCTTGTACTTACTTGTCCTTGTACTTTCAATCCCCATGCCGGATTATGCGTATTTCCCTGATATGCACAGTATGCAAAATGCATAATAAGTAGAATCATTTATAGACTGTGTTTTTTGTTCAAATTAATAACTTTAATTGTACTTAAGTTCAGCATACTTAAATCCTACTAAAATTATAAAATTATAGTACAAATTATAATTGCAAACACTCTCATTAATGGGTTAGTTCACCCAAAAATGAAAATTGTCATTAATTCCTCACCCTCATGTTGTTCCAAATCCCTAAGACCTTTGTTCGTCTTCAGAACACAATTTAAGATATTTCTGATGAAATCTAAGAACTTTCTGACCCTGCATAGACAGCAACACAACTGACACGTTCAAGGCCCAGAAAGGTAGTAAGGACATTGTTAAAATAGCCTATGTGACATCAGTAGTTCATCCTTAATTTTATGATGATACCAGAATTTTTGCACGTAAAGAAAACACAATTAACGACTTTATTCGACAATTTCTTCTCTTCCATGTCAGTCTTCGACACACGTTCAAGAGAATCAGAACGCGGCTCCTGTGTCCTGCATTTTATTTGTTGAATGTAGTAGTTGTGTTGCTGTCTATGCAGGGTCAGAAAGCTCTGACCCTTTAACTTTAAAATGTAGATTTTGTTTTTGTTTTGTTTGTTTTGTCATCCTAATATACATGCTGAATTGTGGTAGGTTAAAAATCTGGGTCATATAGTTCATTAATGAAATAATCCCTATGTCTTGTCTTTCCATAGACTACTCTGGGCCCTCTGTTCAGGAACTCTCGCATGGTGCAGTTTCTGTTTACCAATAAAGATATGGAGTCTTTGAAGGGACTGTATCGCATCATGACCAATGGATTTGTGAGTACAATAACAGCATCATATTCATAACCTCCTCCTGTAAAGTAGAGGTCTTCACGGGTCCACTTGGATCCGAAAACCTGAGGTCCGACCCAAGACCCAAGACCTGAATTCTTTTAAACTATCCCAGATACGTAGCCTACTTTAGCGTTCGAGTTAAATTCATTTTTGAAAAACGCAGATAGAAAAGGATACTATTGTAACCTCGCACACAGAAATCCATCTTAGCCTATGAGATCCATCGGAAATATACACTCTCTTCATTACGCTACGTGTTCATGCAGAGCTTTTTCTTTTTTGCGTGCAGAAGCCCTTCACCAGAGATGAGGTAAATAACGTTGCAGACAACACTAGTGAATCCATGATTAATTAGGCTGTCGATTTAATTTTTTTTTCAAACTATCACGTTTATTTTTCAAATCCATTGGTCACAACTGGAAGCTGAATTCAGAACATGTATCCATCAGGTAGGCAAAAATATAATAAATAAGTAAATAAATAAATGAAAGTAATGGAGCAGCAGCCAAATTAGTCAGCAGCACACCGTGATTTTTCCTGACAGGCTGCGGGGCTGCTGGCTGTGCGCACGTCAATGCTGTTTACGTTCGGGTCTGGTCAGGTTCGAAAATAGCCTAAATGCTGTCTGGTCAGACTCGGGTCGAGTTTTTCCTTTAAAAAATTAATTTATGCACATCGGGTTTGGGTAAGAAGTGATTCAGGTCGGGTATGGATTTTAGGACTCGAGAAGACCTCTACTATAAGGTACATCAGTCAGCTCAAAATGATAATCTAGCTAGAATCTAGCTATATCTATTTTTCCCCCTTCCCACAAGTGTCTGTATTTCCCATTGCAGACTTTTAAAGAAAATTTGAAAGTGTGTAATAATGGTCTTCATCCTCTTGGGGGAGTTCTTCCTCTGCTTTTAAGTGTCACTGCAGTAAAATCTAAAGATTTTCACGTTTAGCTATGAAAAAGTCTAATAAAAAATCATCAGCAAAGTCACATAGCCAGCATTTTCGCTGAAAATGAAAGGCTCTGAAATGAACCTTTACCCTGGAGCTAGATCCCCTGACGCAGACTAAGAGATCTGTCAGTAGTGAATCACCATTAACACTGATTAAATTCAGTTTTAGGTTCAATCTGTGTCTGGAAAACGGCTGCTTAGTTCATTTTAATCTTGTCTTCAAATATAAGCGTGTACGCCCTGGCAGCTTTCCAGTCAATCTGCTGTCTAGATGTGTGGATTGGCACATAGATTGATGTATATATTGTGTGTGTGTGTGTAGGCTGGTTGTGTGCACTTCCCCCACAGTGCACCGTGTGAGGTGCGTGTGCTGATGCTGCTGTACTCGTCTAGAAAGAGAATCTTCATGGGACTCATCCCTAATGACCAGAGCGGATTCGTCAATGGCATTCGGCAAGTCATCACTAACCACAAACAAGTGCAGCAGCAGCGCTCGGTGAGTCACAAAAAAATAGTGAAGTTTTCATTATAAACAGACACAGTTATTGATATGATACAGCCAGAGCACAACCTGTAAAATTATAAATATAATACAAAAAATGTTCACATTACTAAAGTAGCACAATCTTTTTGTTCCTGTAAAATATCTGTGTAAAAGAGGTTGAGAGGTTTTTTAACAGTTTAATTAACAATGAAATTGATTCTGTTATGTTTCTTGCACCTTGTGAGCAGCTGTCTCTGGTTTTGCTTTGATGTTGCTGACATAGTGCACATAGCACCTAAAATTAACACTTGCTAAGTTCTGAGTGCAAGTTAAAAGTGGCTGTGGCAATTTAAAAAAAATGCTAGTAAATAAAATTGTATCCATGTGTCCCTGACACATCCTGGTTGACATCAACATGCCAGTAAACTGTTTCAGTGATTGTTTATTAGAAGGGGAGAAATAGAGGTAACCGGATACTAGGGCTGTCCTCCTTTTTCTGGTCGACTAGTAGTCGTTCATTTTAAGCATTAGTCGGCTAATCGCATGTTTATTAATAAATTAATTAAATCATAATAATAGGTCTTTAGTTGCCTACATACACTAAGCGCTCATGCGTGCACATAAAGTTATTTTGTAAAGTTATTTTACAAAAGCGCAACCTTTCGTTGTTATTGTGAGTGCACAGTAAATGTAGAGTCTCTACAGATTCGAAAGATGTATTACATTTATCTGAATGACCAAAAATGACGAAGTATTTTAAGAACAATTGACTGCATCTGCGCCTCAATCTGTCATACAGTAAGCGCGCTTCTATTCAGCTTCCACTTCAGTAGCGCACCTTTTTCGGTTAACATTAGATTGAGCGACCATGTAATCTACTTACAGATTTTAGATGATAAGCGAGTGTTAGGATGTTCTGCCTGATGTACTGTATTACCACATAGACCAGCCGTTAACGATTTGTCCGTCATGGACTGCTGTGGATTTTTTTCCCTCTGACTAAGCAACTAATAAAACTTTGGTCAGCCAAGCCTTTTCTTATCAACTAATGGTTAGTCGACTATTAGGGGGCAACCCTACCACAGACAAAGAATCTGATTTACCCTGAATTTCAGAGGAATGTTCTGAGTAACGCTCAAAAGACAGCACATGTGGCATATTTAACCTGCTCACCTTTTGGCAAAATTAGTCATTTTTGAAAGCAAAATTGGTGACAAGTAGGGTTGGGTATCATTAGAATATTATCAGTTCTGATTCAGATTCTGCTTATCGATTCCGATTCTTTTCGATTCCCAGTTTCAATTCCAATGTGAATAAAAGATGATATCAAGCGTATTTATTCTGTTTCTTTTTTTGCTAAACATTTAGTTGCAGCTGAATATCATGAACAAAAATCAACAGGCTACATAAAAACAAGAT
>JAHKKF010471501.1:0-16887 GCA_019740295.1 Labeo calbasu
CTCCGTTTCAAACATGCTAGGCTAGCGGTAGAACAAATATGGTAATTTCGCTAGTGTTGTTCGCTCACGTCTCATTCAATAGAATTCATCATATGTATGATACTTAAGACATGCATAAATAGGAACTATGTGCATAAAAGAACTGTAATATCGAACTAATTATGTTAATAATGTGATTGTAAACTTCATTTCTATTTTCGTTTTCTCTTGTTTGTTGTTTTACAGTTAAAAAGACCCAGTAAAGTCACCAAAGTCACAAGACTGCTTCCTGGAGTTTTCTTTGTTCGCTATCTGTAAACCCTTTGCTTCGGTAACGCATTGTTTTTTTTTTGTTTTTTTTTCTATTGGTTGGGAAATTTCAGTATAAACGGTACATATGTGCAATAGCAACAGACTAAGCATATAAATATGTTCATGATTTTTAATCACTTTTTTACACTGTACTTAACTTTCAGATTCATATGCTACAATGTCAAAAGATAATAGAGAGAAGAGCAGCTCAGAGTCTGACCAGGCTGAAGAACGACATTTCAACAGGTTAGTGTCAAAATTCACTTGTAATCTATTTCATGATTTCATCCTTAACATGTATTCATTTATTAATCTGGATAGCAGAAGTATGAGGAAACATAAAGTACATTCTGGAATTGCCTCCTTTGCTCAACGCACTGTAAATGAAAAAACACATGGAAATTCAGTTAGACAACACATGTGCTGCAAATACTCACAAGGATTGTAAACAGGCTCATACACATGCAAAACTGTATCACACATGTGCTACTGTAGACTTCATCATACTTATCATGGGAAGACTAATTCTTATTGTGAGGAAAAATTGTAATAATATCGCAAATGATAATATATCAGCCATCCCTATAAGCAATATCACACTTGTAGACGTGAGATATGGCTGTATAACAGCGCGGTTGTGATTCGGCCATAGGTAATCACAGTGTGCCGATATATAGCCATATCTCATGTCTACAAGTGTGATATTGCATTTATACATCAGTTTGATGGCACAAGTGTGTAAGCAAAAGCACTATATTTGTCATAATGTTAATATCCTTTCATCTGTTAAGGATGATTTTGCTGCTCAGTGCATTTGTTCGCTGCTTGAAGCTCTTGTTGAAACTAAAAATATCTACTGTTTATACTGTTAACTTTACTAAGTCAAAATCTTCACTGCTGATGCACTCACGCACCATTTCACAATACAATTAAATACTATTATTTTTATAAAATATTATTTATTGAAAAATAATATTTAATAAACAACAACAGCCATCATAAAAGTTGCTAGGCAATTCAGTCAAAAGTACAAAGGCAGCACTCTGATATTACAGCAACATGAGATTTTATTTAAACTCAGCCATTGCTCCTGTCACCAAAAGTATTGGAACTTATTGACTTAAACTAGAGTAAAGTGAATAAGACATAATATTTCACTGCAAATCCTTTGCTTTTAATAACTGCATCAAGCCTGTGACCCATTGACATCACCAAACTTTTGCATTCTTCTTTTGTGATGCTTTTCCAAGCTTTCACTACAGCCTCTTTCAGTTGTTGGTTGTGTTAGGGGGCTACTCCCTTCAGCCTCTTCTCTAGCAGGTAAAATGCATTGGCCAGTCTAAAACCTACACTTCTTTGCCCTGATGAACTCCTTTGGTGTTTTAGCACTATGTTTTGGGTCATTATCTTGCTGTAACTTGGCACACAAAATGTTTCTGTAGACTTCTGAGTTCATTTTGTTGCTGCCCTGATGCCATCATGGGTTACATCATGAAAGAAGATTAATGAGCCTGTCCCAGAAGAAGCCATGCAAGCCCAAGCCATGATATTGTATGTTTGGGATCATGAGCAGATCATTTTTCTATCAAAACTTAGCCTTTCCATCACTTTGGTAATGGTTCATCTTTGTCTCATCAGTCTCTGTACTTTTTAGCAAACTTCAGCCTATTCTTCTGCTAATGAGTGGTTTGCTTCTTCTGGTGTAGCCTCTGATCTTTTGTTCATGAAGTCTTCTGCGAACAGTAGTTTGTGATACATTCACTCCTGCCCTCTGGAGGTTGTTGCTGATTGCTGATTGTTGCTGAGCTTGATTGTCTGCTTTAGGTGTGTTTGATAGGGTTGTAGCTAAACTTTTTAGGATAGTGGGTCCCCAGGAACAGGGTTGAAGACCTCTGTGTGTAGTTGTGTATAAGATCCAGATGTAAATAGCTGGAAATAAAAGATAAAATGTTGATCCCTTGTCTCATATTCATCTTTTAATGTTAAACCTAAATGTTTTCAGTCTACAGCAAAAATAAAGCAATTAGCCTCAATGTTTCAATTTTGAAGGGGAGTGTATATCAGTGGTGTGCAGTGTTTTAAAATGAGGAGGCAGTTATATATATATATATATATATATATATATATATATATATATATTATATATGTAAAATTTATGTCCCTGTTACACTTAAGTGTAAATAGCTTAAATAGCTTACACATAAGTGACATAGCTATAAATTCTATTATATTTAGTGGCAGTTATATGCACCACTGTTGTAGCACATTATAAAACTATGCAATAATAACATATTGAATGTAAATTATAATTTTTATTTAAATTATTAAATGAATGCAACCTTATTGGGACCCTTCCCTACACCTACCCTAACCCTACTTAATACTTTATGTTCAACTTTTCAAAAATTCCCTTCATTATTATTGAAAATACATGGCTTTCAGAGGTGATATCTGGTTTAAAAAAGGAAGAAAAAAGTTTGGAAAAACATTTGCTGCGTCCCAATTTGCATACTATCTCTCCTAAATAGTATCCTTACACAAATCATAGTATGTTTAACAAAGTATGCCAAAACTGCGTCATAAATGAATACAACACACACTTTACCATCTACACCACTGAAGCTATTAGTCGATCGTTTTTTGTAATATTGCAGAGTTAGTGTAAATAGTCTCTGCCAACGAGGCGGGTGTCACACCCCTGTGGACTGTTTTGTTGGTTTTTCACTCCTGTGTCCTTTTTTGGTCTTTCCTGTTCCTGTTTCCTCCGTTTCTTGTTATGTCGTCATTGGTTAATCACTCACACCTGTCCATGTCTAATCAGCTGTCCTATATAAGTTCGATTCAGTTCCTTGTTGAGTGTCCGTTCTTATGTTGTCACTAATGTCGCTTAAGTTCATTTATGTTAGTTTCGTTGTGTTGGATTGTGTTTTCCCTGCTGTTCCAGTTTGTTCCTGTTCCCGTTTGGATTATCTCATTAAAGCACGTTTTGTATGATTTCCTCGTCCCTGTTCCTCCTTCCCGCACACGACGCCTGACGCTGTGTAAGCCGAACGGAAGCATCCGAAAATGCATCAACCCCCTCGGTGAACGAAACGCAGTTAATTCTCATGACCCTGGATCTAAGTGAACCTGCCAATAACCTTTACTTAGATCAATGGTACTGATAAACTTAGATTTACCAAGTTTCTCAATTAAATCATCGATATGCGTAGGATATGAGTCAAACTTGGACACGGAATTTAAATAATGAAAATCAATGCAAAACCGCAGATTATTATCCTTCTTGGGCTTCTATACGCAAACATGAGGTAAGGTAACCACTGATCCCAGTCGGTCCCCACCTCGTTCACAAATTTTCGCAGCATCTGCACCAGCGTTTGATTCAATCTCTCTACCAGCCCGTCTGTGGGGAGTGGGGAGTGTGGTCTTTAATCCTTTCCAGTAACTGATACACTTGTTGTAAGCACTGAGAAGTAAAGTTCATTCCTCTGTCAGTCAATATTTCTTTTGGGAACCCCACTCTGGAAAAAAAAAACTGCACAAGACAGAACGCAATACTTTTGGCTTTGATATTCTTTAAGGGGAACACCTCAGGAAACCGCGTCGCATAATTTGAAATGACTAACATATATTTGTAGCCATTTTTTCTTCTCTCTAACAGACCCACGATGTCCATTCCCAACCGCTGAAATGGAACATCCATAACAGGTAGAGGTACTAAGAGTGCTTTACATGGTTTGCGTTTTCAGGTATATTGACACTCGGGGCAAGCTTTGCAGAAATCCGAAATGTCTTTGGACATACCTAGCCAATAAAAATACCTGCTAATCCTAGAGTGTGTTCTTCGTTTTCCCAAATGTCCCGCCCAGGGGATAGAATGATCTATAGTCATCACAACATTACGTACGCTAGCTGGTAAAACAACTTGTAAGTTTTCACCAACCTTGCGATACAACAGATCATTGTGTACACAGAAAAATCTTCCCTGGTACCCCATAACAGTTAACCCCATCTGTGCTGCCTCCACAACTTGTGAATACAATTTTGATATTTCAGCATCCTCTTTTTGTAACTGCTTCAAGCCTCCAGAGATCAAAAACTGATCATTATTCACAAGTTCATTCATTTCAAAACCCTGACCTACAGTCCCTTTGAACTTTTACGATCTCTTTTCTCTTCTGAATTTCCTTATTTTATCTTGATTCACAGGAAACTCAGCACCATAAAAGGGCAGCGACATCATTGGGTTATCTTCACACTCTTTCCATGTACTTTGTGACTGTGTCAAAGCTAGATCTACCTCACGAACATCATTAAATGATAACAGATCAGTCATAACAGGAAAATCATGACCCAAGATTACTGGATATGGCAAACCCCATGCAAGTCCCACCCTCATCAAATAGACCTGATCCCCTATTCCCAAACAAACATCGGTTACAGAATAAGGGCGCTCATCCCCATGTACACATTTCACAATTACAGAGGAATCATTGAGGGCACATAATTGGGGAAAACATTCAGAATCAACCAAGGTTTGCATACAACCCGTATCAATTAAAGCAGTAACCTTGTTACGATTCAATTCATTTCTTCAGCTGGGGAAACATAGATTTCTTATGCCCCAACTGACCACATTTAACAGTTTCCATACCCGATGCCCCAACAATTTCATTATGTTTGAAACCGGCCTCATTAGGAGACCCATCTGAGATGTAAAATGCAGTCGGCGAGAAGACCTGTCCCGCATCATCTTCCAACAAGTTACTCCAGAAGTGGGTAAGACCGGCAGAGAAAACAAAACAACAGGTTGGGGAAATGGTAATTTTGGAACAGTTTCTGCGGATGCTTAGCCCCGATTTGCAAACCTGGGTGAAGGAGCATGATCTGGCTACAGCAGAGGAGGCAGCACCGTTGGCGGATGTTTTCGTGGTGGCACGTCGAAAGACTGAGAATTACCATTACCAATTACCAGGAAATTATCATTTCCCCAACCTGTTGTTTCGTTTTCTCTGCTGCTCTTACCCACTTCTGCTACAAGTCTTTCAAACGGACATACAGTTCTTTCGGAGTTTCATCCTCCAGTACCTCCACAGCACGAAACCGTTGTCGGTAAGTTTCCTGATTGATGGAATACTTTGCCAGGATAGCTTCCTTCACATGCACATACTCCCTGGCCTCCAATACATCCATAGCCACATAGGCACTGCGGGATCGTCAACAACGGAATAAGTCTGAATAATGTTCAATATTGTCCTCCTCACATAACTTTTGCAGCTTTATCTCTTTTACTACATGTCCAGCATTCAAATCACGAGCAGCAGCTGAAACACCTGATGAGCCCTCTGGCCCAGCAACTGCTCTGTCTCGCAGATCCTCCACCGACGCTCACCAACTCACTTCGCCTTGCAAAAGTCAAAATTGAGGCTGCAGTGATATCCACCTAGTTTCCTGACGAACCACATCTTGAGCCTGACGTGGATCTCTGTCTTGCTGATCAAGCAGAAAGTTTTGAAAAATCCGCTTCAGCTCCAACACGTCTCCCTCAGACTCATTCGCGTCCCCGTGCACCTGCTGCATCCTCTGTTTGCGCCTCCCCCTCGTCAGGCACCAACTCCACCTCCGCTGGAACCCCTACATGTGCCGCTCTCTTCGGGGCCATTTCAGTCAAGTTCTGGCCAGGAACGGCCTTGCAATCAGCCTCCTTTTGGACAGAATCCCACCGCTGCCACCACTTGTCAGGATTTGTCCAATGAACGCAGGAAGCATGATTCGCATAAACTCAGTTCTTTATAATTTCCGCATTTTATTATTAAAACGCATGGCCAAACACAAAGAACACCAAAAGAAAAACTGCACAAATTAATAAAGAGAAAACGTCCCAGGTTACATATGTAACCCTGGTTCCCCGAGGGAACGAGACGCTGCGTCCGAAAACGCTTGGGGAACGCCTTTGCCGGAACCATGCTCTGAACACGTGTAATCTGACCAATCGAAGGGCAAAACGCCACGGGCGGATGATGTCATTGACCAGGAAGCATAAAAGCATGTGCGACGGAGCCAGCATCAGCTTCGGGTAATGAAGCAAGCGCTCAGAAGGGATGCCGGAAGGATGAATCGAGACGCAGCGTCTCGTTCCCTCGGGGAACCAGGGTTACATACGTAACCTGGGACGTTCCCCTTCAGGAACTCAAGCTGCGTCTGAAAACTCTTGGGGAACGAGATGCCCACGCCACCAGACTTCCAAATCCCTGCCTAGTGAAAAGCAGGAGGACAGAAGATCTGGCAGGAGGACAGAAAAGCCAGGAGTGTCTCGGACATCTAGGTTATAAAACCTAACAAAGGTGTGGGGCGTGGACCATCCCGCAGCATTACAGATGTCTTGAATAGGAACACCTGACATAAGTGCTTTGGAGGCAGCCATGGCACGGGTTGAGTGAGCCTTGACCCCCAGCAGCGAGGGGAGGTCAGAGGACTCATAAGCTGTAGAAATGGCATCCACTATCTATCTACTTAGGGTCTGTTTAGTAGCTGGATGATCCTTCTTAGGGGGACCATAACACACAAACAACTGGTCCAACTCACGCCACAGGGCAGCTCTGTGGACATAAGCGTCTAATGCACGTACTGGACACAAACAATTATGCTTCTGCTGATCAGGCTCCCAAAAGGGAGGAGGACAGAAAGCCTGAAGTACAACCAGCTGTGGTGTAGCAGTAGGGACCTTAGGAACATACCCAGCTCTAGGGTAAAGAAAGGCTTTAGTCATGCCAGGAGCAAAGTCCAAATGAGAAGGGGCCACCGAAAGGGCCTGCAGGTCCCCAACCCGCTTGAGGGAGGTTAGTGCTAGCAACAAAGTGGTCTTAATGGTAAGGAACTGAACCGAAATCTCCTCTATAGGCTCGAATGGTGGCCTACAGAGGGTCTCAAGCACCACAGCCAGGTCCCATGTGGGAACATGAGGTCGTACCGGAGGCCTCAGCCTCAGCACACCGCGGAGGAAACGTGTAACCAGGGGGTCTTTACCTACTGACAGACCACTCATGACTGCCCCCAGCTGGTGAGGGACACATCTGTCACTAGTATGACGCGGCGACAAGGAGCTCCCAGCACCGGGCCCTGATAAGCATCTTAAACTTCAACCTCATAACTGAGCAATTGAGTCGATGAAGATCTATAATGTGACGCAGCCCTCCATCCTTCTTTGGAACTGTGAAGTACCGGCTGTAGAACCCGAACTCCCTGTCGTGAGCAGGGACCACCTCGATGGCCTCCTTCCTCAGAAGGGTCTCTACTTCCTGTTCCATAACCAGAGCCTGCTTGGGGCCCACCAGAGTGGGAAAGACCCCGGCCTAGAGTGCCGCTGATCTCGGTCCCGGGACGGGGGAGCTCGAATAGCGACACTCAACTTCTGTACCTCGTGATACGAGGAGCTGGTACACGGCTGCGGCTGCTCACGCCCAGCAGCCGCAGGAGCTAAAGAGCGGCGAGGCAGGAACCGCTGGAATGCCGCCGCTTGCTTGCGTGCCTCCTGGTACCTGCTGACAACAGAGTCTACTGCGTCGCCAAACAGGCCAGAAGGCTCAAGCGCGGCGTCCAAGAGGAAGACCCTTTCCTTCTCCTTCATATCGGACAGGATCAACCACAGATGCCTCTCCGCCGCCACCATGGCTGCCATAGACCGCCCAACTCCCCGGGCGGTCTCCTTGGTGGCGCGGAGAACTAGGTCAGCGGTCCTGCAAAGCTCTGCCATATCTACTTTCTCGCCCTCATCTAGCTCCTTCAGCAGGTCTGCTTGATAGGCCTGGAGCACAGACATCGTGTGCAAACATGCTCCAGCCTGACCTGCTGCCGTGTAACCCTTACCCACCAGCGCTGATGTAGTGCGAAGTGGCTTGGAGGGTAAGGTAGGAGCCTTCAAAGACGATGCCACACCGGGAGACAGATAGCTGGCCAAAGTCTGTTCCACCCGGGGCATTGTCTTGTAGGCTCGCCACGTTTCCATAATAATCAGAGGTGGGGACGAATAAGCGAGGGAGGAGCCCGTCCCATGGGGGGAATCCGATCCCGCAGAACGGGCCACGGTTTTATCGGGTGAGGAAGGAGATAGGGGGTCACCCGTATCCATTCCCTCCAACAGATCCAATTGCGGACCCCAAGAGTGCAGCAACCGCTCCGCCTCGGCGGCAGCGGGGCCAGCACTCTGGGGAACGCTGGTGAAGGCTCCGTCCTCAAAGAGAGCCTTCTGGGAGCAGAGCGTCCGCAAAGGAAGGAGCTCGCAATGCAGACAGTCAGCCCCCTCGAGGGCTGACGCAGCGTGCTCCGCTCCCAAGCAGACCACGCACATGCTGTGTGTATCCCCGCTAGTGATGTACTGTTTGCAGGAAGGAACACACAGCTTGTAGCGTGATCCGCTCTCGCCACTCTTGCCCTTGCTTTTTAAAGACATCACCCTCAAAATAAAGCCGTGCCAACTTGCACAAAAAACAGGGTGACAAGACAAACACACAGAGCGCTCCGCTGAAAGACAGAAGCTGACGCCGGCTCCGTCGCACGTGCTTTTATGCTTCCTGGTCGATGACGTCATCCACCCGTGATGTTTCACCCTTCGATTGGTCAGAATACACATGTGTTCAGAGCGTGGTTCCGCCAAAGGCGTTCCCCGAGTTTTTTCAGACACATCTTGAGTTCCTGAAGGGGATCTATGGAATTCTGGGGCACAGATGTTTCGGTCGGGATCCCCTTCCCCAAAAAACACCTTGAAAGAATACACCCAACCCTTATATTACTGGGACCATACCATTAATGACAGAGGGGTCATCCACACATAATACATTTAAATAACTTAGTCACCTAAATTAAACAAATTCACATCACATTTAAATCAAAACAAAACAAAACCAACACAATTCAAAAACCATATTAACATACACCATCAAAAATTATAAACAAAAACAACAATAATCTTTGTCTTTGCTCATTGTTACACCTTCCATTCACCAGCATGCACTCTAGAGTAAAGAAAGTAATTATTAGGAGCTACTGCCCTCCTTTAGCGAGCATAAAGAAGACAAACTTAACTTCCTAACAAGAGCATAAATATATACATACATATACAATATATACAAACAATACAATAAACAAACCCCCCATATCAAAACCAATTCATAACTTATCACAACAAACATTTATCACATTTAAATCAAATTACCATGTTGTGATGCCATTTCCCAGCGCGACGAGACAAAAATAATAAAAACCCATTATAAACAAGGCATTTGTTGCATCGTATACATAACACCATGTCTGCATTTGTGATCGTAGAAATGACAAACAACAAGCATGACTTTACACTGCTCATTTGAATGGTCAGTAGCAAATTTTTTAAATATGAAAACATACCTACAGGCCGTGATTCAGAAGCACCAGACTGTCCTTGCAACATTGTAATTTCCTAACTTTATATCCTTAACCCTTTGTGTACAGCTAATATCGTAAGCTACTCTCCCACTCGAATATTTGCTTTGTACTGTTCTGGAACAGTGTTGTAAATATAACTTAACCACTGATTTCTAGTTGTGTCCTCATTTGGAGGGATAAACAAAGTACTTTCATTTTCGCAGTGAAATACATATCATCTCCACAACATGGCAGCTGCAACAATACTACAGCCAGTATAAAAAGTTATGCCTTCTTTCTTTGCATATACATATGGGCAGTGTTATGCACAAGTACCCACACCTTCACGCAGGCATGTGGTGGTGTGTTTGAACGAGCCGTTTAGGAAGGCGTGGCTGAATCTTAACTTTTATAATACATATCTCTTTGGGTTTGAGACTTTAAACTTTGCAACTTTACGGATCTTATATATGCGCAAACAGCTTGCCAAACTCCAAAGAGAAAGGAAAACAAGAAACCACATCATATAACCCCTTTAATAGTCAACTTATTTTCGGGCCATCATCGTTGTAAAAGCTCTGTAAACATTGTCACAGGTATGAAGATGCATCTTTCATTTCATCAAACTGAATGCTCACTCACTAAAAACTGACACAGTCATCACGTTTTCAAGCCATTTCATGTTTTTATTTTGACGTAATGCTGCATCCCAATTCGCCTACTTGTACTATGCCCTAAAAGTATGTACTCTTTTTGTGAAGTAAAAGTACATACTTTTGAGTAGCAGAATAGTAGGCATATACTACTCACAACTGCGTCTTTAACGGACACTCTGTTGCTTAGTTACGTGAATCCTGTCACTGTTTAAACTTCCCTGTCAATCATCACAGTTTACATTATCTACATTTCATTTCATTTCCTACCGTATTGGAGAGAAATGAAGAGTCTCATTCTTTCACTGGTCTTTTGTGCTGAGAACTCTGCTCTTGTGTTTGCATAATGATGCATTTAAAAGTTAATGACTGAATGTATCATTATGAAATTTTTATCAGGTTAGACAATTAATTATTAATCACCCAAACCCCTTTCTCTGCTTGTCTGTTGTTTGCTCATATCCGCCAATGTCTGTATTGTTTTAACACTTTTTATGCGTGTTTGTAGTACTAATTGAATCCTTGTCCACCACGCAATGTGTTGTGGGCAATATTAGCTGTTTTGATCTGTGCTTTGATCTGCTCTTCGAATTATAAAGTTAAGTAGTAGAGCATCTGGGAATCTTTGACATACTTGTATAAACATACTACGATTTGGGACATACTAACTCTATTTTTGAATACTATTTAGGATGAATAGTATGTGAATTGGGATGCAGCGTTACTCTATAATTAGTCAATAACGCCATAATTTTCTTCATTCAGAGAGAGAGCTTGCACGAAAACAAGAGGCGGGATTTATCGCACAAACCAGTCACATCTAATCATAACCGATCATATCCAATTATAGCGCAACGGAAGCATTGCCTCCTCTCACGTGACTTTCCCCCATTCATTCTCAATAGGTCTCTGTAGAAAGTCAATGGACTGAGGGGAGCTGTAACTTTATCTGCGGGTGTCACTATCAGACAGTGTTACTTTATAAAAAAAAGGGATTTTTAGACTTTAATGTCATATTTAGTAATATTTGCGTTGTTTTATTTTGTAATATTGATTATTTTCTCATCCAGTTTTGAAGAGAGGAGACATTGACTCCCTTTCAGGGGCATAATTTTCACTGGAGACATCAACATCTCATTTGTGTCCCCCCACTTTCAAATTTGTTTGTTAAATTAATGTCTCGTATTGTAAAATGCACACTCAGCACTGCCGACAGTTTGCGCGATCGTTAAAACAAAACCGAAAATAAAACGCAAATGCATTCGAGAGAGAACTGATCACACTGCAACAGCATCTCACAGGCCAACATGCCACGTGACCAAATATGTAACCGAGCAACAGCTACTGACAACAGCAAGAGGGTGACAACCCCACAGTGTGGTTCTAGTCCCAAAACCTTGCCCTGTAGCTCCTGGATGGCCTTTTCGGCCACCGGATTTTTGTTGACATTTTTAGCATCGCCCACATCAATGGCCAGCCTGTATTGAGTAAGCACTGTGTCCTTGTTAAGTGCTGAAAAACCTGGTGCGTGGTAAGTTCTAACGATAGCAAAGGGACCATCAAGTGGACGAAGGCCAATACAATATAATTCATCAAATAACAAAGCAGCTGTAAAGGATGTCACACACTCACAAATGATTAAGTTGAGCTGACACTCGTTTAAGCACGACAGCTGCAAAGGCAGACCCGACTGTCTCAGGTGGATCACAGTTGGACTGCTCCACCGCAAATACTGGGGACTTTGCCAGTGCACCACATTGGTGACATCCCTTATTGGTAAGCTGGATGGCCGAATCCAAGTACAGCGCTTAGAAGTACCAGCCAATGACAAGTCTCAACAGGTGTGCTGAGGGGTGATCTAACCTGATGTGCAATGACATAAGCAATCCATGCAGTACTGACCTTGGAACAACAATGCATTCGGTAGTGTTTAACTGTGGTGTGTCATGCCGCACAACTAACAGCCTATCACTTGCTAAGGTAACAGTATTCAAATACCGTTTCACATCTTGGGCATTGGTAACTCTCTTGGAAGGGCGCGTACCCTGCCGAAGATGTGTGCGTACCCTACAGAGGTCTGGACACTCAGCCTGAATAGACAGCCATGTGGCTCGATTGGCAAAGGGCACCTTTTGAGCTACCTGCAGGATGTCGGCAACGTCAGTACTCCACACGACAGAGACCATGAACGAAGCTACACACCTGACTGTCACATTGTGCAGCATGGCGGCTAGCATAATCTCCATAAACTCAATCTCACACGGAAGAACACACATCGAATCGCTGACATGAGAGATGACTACACAACAACAACAAGAAGCACACGCGCATGCTCCGTCTGGCCATTGGGGTAACGAACAACGTTACACTTCACATACTGGCGTAGGATTGGCTGTCTCAGTGTGTGTGTTATGCCAGTTACAGCAAATTACTGCTGATTTTAATTATAATAACACATTTAATTGCTTTTATTTTTGTTAAAAAAACATTAGTGAGGTGTGGCATGGAAGCGATCAGCCTGTCGCACTGCTGAGGCACTATTGAGCCTACAGCTCATCTGTATATTGTTGGATCGACTGTTTCTCATCTTTCTCTTGAAAATATCCCATAGATTCTCAATGGGGTTCAGGTCAAGCATGTTGGCTGTCCAATCAAGCACAGTAATATCATGGTCATCAAACCACTTGGAAGTGGTTTTGGCACTGTGGACAGATGCTAAAGTCCTGCTGGAAAAGGAAATCAACATCTCTATAAAGTTTGTCAGCAGATGGAAGCATAAAGTGCTCCAAAATCTCCTGGTAGATGCTGCATTGACTTTGGACTTCATAAAATACAGTAGACCAACACCAGCAGACGTCACAACACCCCAAATCATCACTGACTTCAGAAACTTCACACTGGACTTCAAGCAATTTGGATTCTGTGCCTCTCCAGTCTTCCTCTAGACTCTGGGACCATGATTTCAACATGAAATGCAATTTTATCTGAAAAGAGGACTTTGGTCCACTGAGCAACAGTCCAGTTAATTTTCTCCTTAGCCCAGGTAAGATATTTCTGGCGTTGTTTCTGTTTCAGAAGTGGCTTGGTAGCCCTTTTCCTGAAGACGTCTGAGCGTAAACAGCCACCCCTTTCAGTAATGACCTTCTGTGACTTAAGCCAGGCTCACACTGTATGGTTTTGGCCACGATTTGGCCATCTGAGGCAAATTTTTAAAATCCTAAAGGATTCCTATAATCCTAGGTTAAAATCTGTAGTCTTTGATCACTGGTTTGACATGTTCACGACAGCCGATTAATGGTTGTTGCAATCAAATTTTACCTCAGATGAATTTCTGGACAGGTTTTCTTGCATGCACCCGTTTTTAACACGTTTTACTGTCGTACAGTATGGCATTAATGACAATGAGATCCCTCAGTGTGACATTATCATCATGTTCGTACAGTCTGACAAGCAACAATCGTAAAGGACTATTAAAAATCACACAGTGTGAGCCTGGCTTTACCCTCCTTGTGGAGGGTGTCAATGATTGTCTTCTGGACCATTGCCAAATCAGCAGTCTTCTCCATCATTGTCGTTTCAAAGAACAAGAAATATCCGGAATTTATACTGTAGGGATGGACATTTAATGAAACTCAGATGTAAATATTCTAATATTTTAAGATACTGGATTTTTGAGAAAAGACCAAAAAGAGACTAGAGGGAGGCAGGTCACTGATTTTAAGCCTTTTAAGTTCCGTGGAGGTCACACCTCTGGGGGGTCAGAGAGCCAATGGTGACTTTCACTTTTTCAAAAAGACTCAACATGGTATAGGTGGCACGAACGAGTGGTTCTATCATAAGCATGCATAAAATAGTACACAATACAAAAGACAATATACAATGACCTGAGGATATGTGTATTCATTCAAATAAATGTTTGTCTATGAATTAATAAAAGAAGCCATTTCCTATGGCAGTATGTGTTTGTTTTAGAGAGAATTAAGTAAGGGGATATTCTCTCTACATACTTTTAGGACGTAAAGTTAGGACGTAAAGTCCATGGTAACCAGGGGACTGGGGGTCATTCACAGGCAACTCGGCACTGGTGGATTGGGTGAGGGGGTCTGTGGTTATTTGTTAAATGTAATGAACCGTTTTGTGTCTGATTAGTCCAAACGCTACACCAGAATCTTTTTTTTTTTTTTTTTTTGTGATTCTGCTTATTAACATCAGGTGTCTGTCATAATCTATTATTACTCAACATTTTAATTTTCTGATTTTAATTATAACAACACATTTAATTGCTTTTATTTTTGTTACAATTTTCATTTTTAATCTTGAACCTACACAAGTATATAGGTTTATGCATTTATTTATTTACAATTTTATGAACCAATATCAATTCTTAAATCCCAATTGATCTTTTGGTCTATGCTGTTTTTAATGAATGAACAGTACATTGTGTGCCTCCCATCCAATAAATTGCGATGAACTTTGTGCTTTGTTATATTTTATATGAATCTGGCACATGGGGAATGATGATCTGGCCCACATGTACCATTGAATGATGGCACTTGGTTGGACTGCTCCCGTTTGCCACATCTGGGCCCAAAAGCAGGCCATAGCAATGCCACATGTCAGCCAAGAGCAAAGAAATAAACTACAACTTGACCTTATCCGAGTCACAGAATCGGTGTACATTAAATATAAAGTCATCTCAGCCTTCATAAGCCCATTCACAAGCAGAATCACAGAAGTAAAGAAGAGAACAGAAAAAAAGAGACGAAGATAAACACAACAACAACTGGCAATCTCAGCAGAGATTGTCAGACTAGATTTACTTTATTTTATTGAGTTGATTTTATTGATTTTATTTATTTTTATTGAGAATTAACAGGGGTTTAAATCTAACATTTCATTCATAATGGTGATTAGTGTTTCCATTAATTGGGCTCTTGACTCTTATTATTAATCACTTTTCTTCTTTGGCACAGTGTGTTGTATTGTTCTTGTATAGTTCCTCTAAACCAGGGATAGGCTGGAGTACCGATATCAGAGTTTAGCTCCAACCCTTAAAAAAAAAAAATTAAGAAAAGAGACCACACATATGCGTCTGGCTTATTTTGTTTACTCTGAACAACTGTCTGCACACACAGTGCCAACAGCCAATCAACATTCAACGTTCAAATCAGCATATACACAAACTGCTAATATTACATCCCCCTTTTTTTGAAGCGTAACGTTCTTTATGCAGTATATGGAAGGCCTTACCACAGACATCACCAGCAGGCACTGTATGCTAATAAATTGTAAAAATGAAATCACGCTGATGCTAATTTATTTTCTCTTTTGTAGATCACGTCATGACGTCACTCTGATGAATGCAGGTCCTCCAGCGCTTTACCAGCTGCACACAGAAAGAAAATATATTGATGGGAACGATAGAAAGGTAAGACAATGGACATATGGAAGAAGAGACAAAAACAAGCAGAACAAAATCATACTGATGGTGGGAGAAACTGGTGCTGGGAAAACCACCATGATCAACACCATGGTCAACTACTTACTGGGAGTGAAGTTTGAGAATGAAGAGTGGTATCAAATCACAGGCGAAGAAAAAGAAAAAGAAGAAGGAGAACGAAAAGAAGAAGAAGAACAAGAAGAAGAAGAAGAAAAAGAAGAGGAAGATATAACAGAATCCCAGACATCTGATATCACTATTTATGAGGTGTTTGTTGAAGAAAAGCCAACATCTCTGACCATCATTGACACTCCAGGATATGGACACACTGAAGGATATGAGAAAGACAAAGAGATTTCTGAGTATCTGATCAAATTATTTTCAGATGAAAATGGGATTCATGATTTAGATGCAGTGTGTTTTGTAATGAAGTCATCTCAGAATCGACTCTCTGGGAAAGAGCATTACATATTTCACTCAGTTCTGTCTCTGTTTGGTAAAGACATACAGAACAAAATTATGTTTCTACTTACACATTCAGATGGAGGACCTCCAAGAGGTGCTCTTCATGCCATTAAGAAAGCAGAAATACCCTGCGAAAGAGATGAGAGCAAACAAGCCCTTCACTTCTTATTCAACAACCGACAGAAAGAGAAAAGAGAAGTAAAGTATGAGCAAGTTTTGAAATCAGCCTGGGAAATGGGAGAGGAAAACATGAAGGAGTTTTTCTCATTCCTGAATGGAAAGAACAGAAAAAGTGTTCAGATGACATTAGATGTTCTGATACAGCGAAAACAACTTGAGGCCTGTGTCTCTAATCTGAAGGAGCGAATCTGTGAGAAAGAGTTAAAAACTAAAGAGCTGACTCGCATTCAGGAAGTCATCAGACAGAACAGAGACAAGATTGAGAAAAGTGAAGACTTTCGGTTTACAGTGATGAGAGTTTTCAAAGAAAAAGTCCCCATTGAAAATGAATGGTGGTGGAACAGATACGCAACCTGCTGCTCTGTCTGTCAGGAAAACTGTCATGAATGGGGCTGCTTCTGGGTAAATAATCTCTCAAAGTGTTGGGTCATGAAAAATGAACACTGCACTGTGTGCTCA
>JAHKKF010471502.1:0-20464 GCA_019740295.1 Labeo calbasu
CCCCTTAGCTGTTATAAATTCACCAAACAATCTTTTATAACTTGAAACGGAGTTCCTAGTTTTTATGTCTAATTTGAGTCTCAACTTTGTCTTAGATGTTACTTCTAATATAGAAAAATGAAAAAATAGATACAAAAGAGCCAATGATTGACTTGTAGTTGTGAGTTCATGTTGATAGACAGAGGAAAAACATGAGGTTTCTGTATTTTGATCAGGAGACAAAAGCAAAAGTTTCCATTTGCACTACTTTTAATTTTGTTTCTTTCTAGAAGAAACAGTTAAATGGATACTCCACCCAAGAATGAAAATTCTGTCATAACTTTTGGAACAATATTAATACATTTTTTTGAAAAATGTCTCTGTTATTGTTTTTTGTCTGTACAGTGAAGGCCCAATATTTTTTGGTTCCCAGTTTCCAGAAGTGGAGTGCCCTAAAATCCCCTTAGCTGTTATAAATTCACCAAACAATCTTTGAACTTGAAATGGAGTTCCTAGTTTTTATGTCTAATTTGAGTCTCAACTTTGTCTCAGACGTTACTTTTAATATAGAAAAACAGATACAAAAGAGCCAATGATTGACGTGTAGTTGTAAGTTCATGTTGATGGACAGAGGAAAAACGCGAGTTTTGTTTCCTGATCAAAGTACAGAAATCTCATGTTTTTCCTCTGTCTATCAACAAGAACTTCCAACTATAAGTCAATCATTGGCTCTTTTGTATCTATTTTTCATTTTTCTATATTAGGAATAACATCTGAGACAAAGTTGAGACTCAAATTAGACATAAAAACTAGGAACTCCATTTCAAGTTATAAAAGATTTTTGGTGAATTTATAACATCTAAGGGGGTTTTAGGCACTCAACTTTGCGTCGTGCCCAATAACGCCCCTTAGCTGTTATAAATTCTCTGTAAACCATGGCTTCTTGGGGCTTATTGTTTTATAAGAACATTTGGAACCAAAAAATATTGGGCCTTCATTGTATAGACAAAAAAACAACAACACAGACATTTTTCAAAAAAAAAACAAAAAAAACATATGGAATGACATGAATAAATTATGTCAGAATTTTCATTTTTTGGGTGTTGTATTCATTTAATTGTTTCTTTTAGAAAGAAACAAAATTCTAAGTGGTGCAAGTGGAAACGTTCGCTTTTGTCTCCTGATCAAAATACAGAAATCCAAAAGTTTCCATTTGCACTACTTTTAATTTTGTTTTTTTCCAAAAGAAACAGTTGAATACTCCACCCAAAAATGAAAATTCTGTCGTAATTTATTTATGTCGTTCCAGATGTTTTTTTGTTTTTTTTAAAAATGTCTGTGTTGTTGTTTTTTGTCTGTATAGTGAAGGCCCAATATTGTTTGGTTCCCAATATTCTCATAAAGCAATAAGCCCCACGAAGCCGTGGTTTACAGTGAATTTATAACAGCTAAGGGGCATTATTACCCCCTCGGCTGTTATAAAATCACTGTAAAGCACGGCTTCACCTAAGCACTTAATGCTTTTATAAAACGGTTATTCCATATATGTAGTAAGGTTTAACAAAATAAAACAGAACAAATAAAGTGCAATGATATTGATAAAAACATTATTCTTCCGCCAAACAATGTAGCTCCTCAGAAACGGTTGTGGTTGCAACAAAGTGGTTGCCGAGCAACACACAGACGTAAACAAAGGCGTATGTTTTATAGAGTAACAGCTTCAAACGCAGCTCAACCAATCAGAATCAAGGACTGGAACTATCCGTTTTATAAAATATCTTTTTTACTGTTCCGCAGAAGAAAAAAATGCATACCTATTTGAGTGTAAATAATGCTGGATATTTCATTTTTAGGCTAACTATCCTTAATTTTGCTCGAGTTCATACTGACATCTCTGATTTTTGATAGCAGATTTTGGTGTCTTTGCAAATCTAAACACGGTTTGAGACATTTTAAAGATCTCTGAGACTAGAGGAGATTTCTTTGAAACATCTTGAAGTTGGAGACAGATCTCATTTGCTCTACTTGTAATTTCATTGCTGTCTACGAGAAACAATCAAGGCAATAAAGTGATCTTCTTGGTGATTTTTCTTTTTTATGCATGTTTTCCTTGAAACAAATTGTCAGTTTATATACAGCAATGTATATGTGACCCTGGACCACAAAACCAGTCATAAGGGTCAATTTTTTGAAATAGAGATAATCTGAAAGCTTAATAAATAAGCTTTCCATTGATGTATGGTCTGTTAGGATAGGACAATATCTGAGGTGGAAAAAAATCCAAATATTGAGAAAATTGCCTTTAAGTTGTCCAAATGAAGTTCTTAGCAATGAATATTATTAATAAAAAATTAAGTTTTGATATATTTACGGTAGGAAATTTACAAAATATCTTTATGGAACATGATCTTTACTTAATGTCCTAATGATTTTTGGTATCAAAGAAAAATTGATCATTTTGACCCATACAATGTATTGGCTATTGCTACAAATATACCCGTGCTACCCTGGTTTTGTGGTTCAGGGTCACATATCAGAGTCTAAAGTAAAGCCTCTTGCTTGCGATTTCTGTTAGCATCAGTGCTAGCTGTTATTGGTTTGAACGGCATGCTATTGCACACTCAGACTTTCTGAATTAGTACAGAATCAATCACTTTCAGTCTGTAAATGTGTCAGCTGCACTGTTACGTGTATATGACAAGCTCCAGGTGGCTTGTGGTATAGCAAAATCCTCCTCACTCAAAATGCTGTGAGTTTGTTCTTCGAAAACACAGCTTATAATGTATTTACAGAGAATCTTAGCAAAGGGAAGACTTTTGAAAGTCCAGTTTTATAGCACTTTTTAAATCAGATAAATGGAGTACAATCCTAAGTATAGCTCAATATAGCATAAAATTGCTTAATATAAAATTATTCGTCAGGAATCATTCTAATATGCTGATTTGCTGATCAAGAAACATTTCTTATTATCATCGATGTTAAAAACAGTTGTGCTGCTTCATATTTTTGTTCAAACCGTGATACCGGATCAAAAGTGATAATAAAGATATTTATTATCAAATGTAGCAATTTTCCGTTAGAAAAATTAATAATAATTTAGCGCCAGTAATAATTAATAATTGACCAGCAAGTCAGCATATTATAATGATTTCTGAAGGATCATGTGACACTGAAGACTGGAGTAATGATGCTGAAAATTCAGCTTTGCATCACAGGAATAAATTATTTTAAATTTAAATAATATTTTACATTTTTACTGTATTTTTGATCAAACAACTATAGCCTTGCTGAGCGTAAGAGATCTTGTTTAAAAAAACATAAATTATTCCAAAGTTTCGACCGGTAGTGTAGCAACTAGCCAAGACACAATGTATTATGATTTAATTAAAACGATTCTATAGTGGCTGTTCCTTACCGAGGCAAAACAAGGACATAAACGGACGTGCAGTCATTTTGTTTTATGGCTAAAATTGCGTTCAGTCATCCAATCACTGCATCGCTGAGGTGTGAGACCTACAAAGACACCTTACGCACCGAAACCTGCTTGTAAGCGTTTGGCAGCACGCATAACATTCATTAATGAATTACATCTGGATCTATATAACTTACACTCATAAGGTCATAGTGTAATGTCCTTTATTTCTGCCTCAGACGTCGAGTCTTAAATGGCCCATGGCCAGGCGGAGCGACCAAACTGCAAAATCATCCTGTGAACACACCAGCAGCCCCTTGATGTCGTTTGGGGTGTGCAGGTTATTAACATTCAATCATAACTTTGCAATGAGCCGAAACCCAAAAGGGGGGGAACGGCGACTGATTAAAACCTTCATCAGCACTATTTAGGATGGTTCTCATGACTGGCTGCACCTCTCTGCTTCTATGGCTTTCTGCTCTGTGGTGAGACTGCCACCTAGTGCGCACTGTGAGCTATGGTCAAAACGACAGATCTGTGGCAAGTTTAAATGTGTTGATAATTCCAGACATTACATTATGCACCTTAATGCCATTGTTTTATTCCTTTTCTTAGATTTTAGGTTTAGGATTTTTTTGTACATTGCATAAAATCTATATTTAGGACTATTTTTTTCATTTTGTTTTAGTATTATGTTCATGTCAGTGGAGCACTGTTCCATCAAATCAAAATGCATCCAGAAATTTTCCAATATTTTTTTATTATTCTCAATCAGGATTCACAATTAATTTGTAATCAGCATACATTAAAAGCAGCACAAGTAACACTACTATTGTGAATAAATACTTCGGTCGATACTACAGTGAAATTTCAGTTATTTCAGTTTCAGTTATTTTACTACATCAAATTTAACTACATAATTTTTTAAAATATTTTAGTTATATTTAGTACTTTCATTGTGTTTTTGTCATGTTTAGTAGTTTTGGAGTTTTATATTTATATTTTATTTCAGTTTTGTGTTATTGTACATCAATTTGAACAAAAAATAAATTAATTTTATATATATATATATATATAGTTATAGTTATAGCTATAGTTTTAGTACATCAAATGTAACTTTTTTTAAAATTGTAAAATTTAAAATCAAATTTAAATTTTTTTATTTTTATATTAGTTAAAGATTTAGTATCTTTGTTGTGTTTTTGTCATATTAAATTAATAAAAACTAAAAATTAATGAAAACTATATATATATATATATATATATATACACACACACATACACATACATATATATATATATATATACACACACATTGACTAAATAGTTTTTTATTTTTATATTTGTTAAAGACTTAGTATCTTTGTTGCGTTTTTGTCATATCAAATTAATAAAAACTATAAAACTGTAAAAAAAAAAAATTACAGTTTTTATTAATTTTATTTCAGTTTTAGTTATTTTAGTACATCAGTTTAAATGTTCTATTGGCAACTAACTGAAATAAAACCATTTTTATATTTTAATTTCTGTTAATATAATATAATATAATATAATTATATTATATTAATAATAAACTTAATTTCTGTTAATATTCAGTTTCAAGAAATTGTGATATCACATACAGTACAAAACTTTATCTTAAAAGTTTTCCATAATTTACCCTATATCTTTTTTTTCATATAGCTGTTTAATTTTTATTTATTTAATGATTTATTTTTAATTAATGTAAAATATTCATTTTCTAGTAACACTTTACGAAAAGGTGCCATTAGTTAACATTAGTTAGTGCATTAACTAACAATAACTAACAATATACAAGACAGTTATGATATTTAATAATCCTTGCTAACGTTAGTTAATTAAAAATACAACTGTTTATTGTTAGTTCATGCTAGCTCAGATCCATTAAATACTAACAGATAAAATTTTGATTCTAATATATTCTAATAATGTTAAAATAAACATATATTAAGAATAATAAATGCTTTAGGAGTATTTTTGTTATTCACATTAATAGTAAATTGCTAATGTTAAAATTTCTTTTGATTTTGGATTGAAATATGATTACTTGGATATCTCCGTTTTATCCCCAGAATGTTGTTTTTTTCTGTGTTAAAAGACTAAAAAAACAAAGACCAAGTCAGGTGAATTTCAGGAGATTTGTGCCTTTAAAAGTCAATATCATATATCTTGGCAGTGTGCAAGTTTCTTATCAGTCGGTTTAGCAATATGATACATCTGCACCTGTGTAGATCAGGCTGTAGATCAATAACAACGCCTAGACTGTGACCTCTTGATCATTTGAATCATCTCGCAACAAATCACCTTCCAACACCGAGTCTGTTGGCACGTGTGTCACGTCTGCAGCGGTAAATGTCAGCAGGTCACAAAAGCCTCGCACGGCTCCGAATAATTCTCTCCCTGACAGTAAGATCTCTGTCAATCAGTCTGGTTTTGTGTGCGGCGAGACAGTCGAGAGGTTTTCCTCGTGCGATTCAGTCCGGATTCGTTCTCAGTGGAAAGGCCTCGGTGCGTCAGACTCCAGTTAGATTGCGGTAGAAGAGGCCAATCGGAAAAAAGCGCGATTCAAGGCTGTCTAATTTTACAGCAACTGTGATCCATCAGGCAGCGGAGATGTGACAGTGGAAATGAATGATCGAGGCAGACAGGTGGCTCTTAGCGTACGACTGATTTACGCTGCACGGGCACCGGACGGAGATTTATGGAGTGAACATGATCATGTTCATTATGACTGTCACCTCACGACCATTTCTCTCTATTTCAACTGGGGGTCACTTTTGCGGGAGCTGGAGAATTACACGAGATGGAGACAGAAAAGACTACTGCTGGAAAGCAGCCTGTATATGTATAGAAATCGACCACAAACCGGGACTGTTAATATAAGGAAATACCATTTCATTGGTTGTGACGACATTTTATTCTGAATATTGTAAAAAATGCATTTAAATAAGATTTTTTTAAGATTTTTTTTTTTTAATGATATTGCATTTAAAAAATCTTGATATTGCAAAAACTCTAGGAGTTAATAAATTGGTTGTGACAGTGTTTTATTCTAAATATTGTGAAAAATGCAGTTATATAAATATTTTTGCAGAAAGTGTTGACTGTCAGCCTCAGAAGGTCGAAGTAAATATTGTATGCAGTGTTTTTTTTTTTTTTTGGATGATACATTTAATTATTGTCATGATTTTTTTATGATATTGCAATTTTTGCAATTTTTACTTGATTTCTTGGACTAAAATTGATTGTAACATATTTTTTCTCTAATTGTGAAAAATGGCATTGAATAAGTTTTTTTTTTTCACAGAAAGAGTTGAATGTCAACTTTTTTTTATTTTAATGATTTTAATTATTTTTAATGATATTGCATTTTAATGCTAAATCTTGATATTTCAAAACAGCAGTTTTGACAGCATTTTATTCTACATATTGTGGAAAAATGCAGTTAAATAAGGGTTTTCTCACAGAAAGTGTTGACTGTCAACTGTGTATTATTTTTAATGATATTGCATTAATAAATTTGATATTTAAAAAAATCTAGGAGTTAATAAATTATTTGTGACAGCATTTTATTCTAAATATTAAAAAGTTGAGTTAAATAAAGGTGTTTTCAACCTTTAGAACGTCAAAGTAAATATTTTATGCAGTGTTTTTTTGTTTGATAAAGATGATAAATTTTAATGATTGTAATGATGCTTTAAATGATATTGACATTTTTGCAAGTTGCTTGATTTCTTGGGATATTGTGGAAAATGCAGTTAAGTAAGGTGTTTTTTTATTTTGCAGAAAAAGTTTTGACTGTCAAACTTAGGTCAAAGGTTGCTGGGGTTTTTAATAATTTTTAATGATTTTTATTAATGATACTGCAGTTTTTGCAACTCTCTTGATTTCTAGAAAATAAATATTGTATGCATGTTTTTTTAGTTTATTTATTTTTTTATGATATTGCAATTTTTGCAACTTGTGATTTCTAAGAATTAATGTCAAATAAATATCAAAATTAAATAGGTCACATTTCTAAAATTTCTATATTATATATATATATATATATATATTAAATTAGTATATAAAAATATTATTATTAATATATTTAATTTATTTTTACATGTAATGTGATAATGTAATAAATGAATGTGAAATATAGACTTGTCTTTATATATTATAATTTTATTTTCCCTGCACAAAAAAAAAAAAAAAAAGAAAATGCTACAATGGATAATAGTGTTGCAAATTTAAAATAATTAGTCTGTCTAGTTAGTTTAGGACCAAATGTTGGTTTGTGATTATTGATAAAATTATATATTTTTTTCTTAAAATAATTTGGGTAACGGCAATGTATGGTAAATCTTGTCAAATGCAGTCAACACTTAAATGTGTGTAAAAATGGACAAAAAAAGTTATATTAGATTGACATTTGGATTGCAGTTGTTACCCTTTACATATTTAATACAGTATCAAATGATGGCTAAACTGTAAATGAGCACCAGGTATTTACTGTTATATTTACTGTCAATCTCCAAATGGTTAAATGTCATTGGCTTGGCGAATCTATTGGTCTTTCACTATTCAAAAGTGTTTTTTCCAAGCACTATCCTTATCAATTTTGTCTCTTTGTTGCAGTAATGCCGTATAACAGCGCTCATCACTGTGTGGTTGAGGTGGAAAACTTCCTGCTTTTATTGGGTGGAGAAGACCAGTGGAACCCTAATGGTAAAACATGCATAATTATGACATCTACTGTATGTACAGCTGAATGCAGTTTAATCAGTGTTTGGAAACTTCCTTCTAATGTGCCTGAAATGCTTAATGCTATCTTTTTAACAAATGTTACTGTGGAATAAAACTAATAGGTGTATCATCTTCGCAGGCAAACACAGCACTAACTTTGTAAGTCGGTACGATCCAAGATTCAATAGCTGGATACAACTGCCGCCCATGCAGGAGAGGTACGATGGCTTCTGAAAATGACTTATTATTCATAAAATAATAAGAGCTCTTCATAACATGGCTATAATTATTTCTTAAGCCTTTGTGATGAATTTTTCGCTCTTGGCTGCGACGGGGATATTTGCTGTAAACAGTCTCTACGTTGACTGATTTTAAGAGCCGATCTTTTCATCTTGTCTTTGTTTCAGGAGAGCGAGTTTCTTCGCTTGCTGCCTGGATAAGCACTTGTATGTTGTTGGGGGAAGGAACGAGACAGGTTATCTGTCTAGCGTTGAAGCCTATAACCTTGAGACAAACGAATGGAATTACGTTTCGTCTCTTCCACAGCCGCTGGCTGCGCACGCAGGCGCCGTGCACAATGGGAAAATATACATCTCAGGTTTGACGATTCACCTCATCCAAACAGTGAATTAATCAAAGTGTCTGAGACCTTACTAACAGGTGCCATTACAGAGATGAAGTCTGCAAGATATTTTCAACAGTTTCATTTTAAATGCATTATAAATTCAACATAAAATGCACGTGAGAACCATTTCAAATATTTCTTAGTACAATATGTTCAACAAGAAAAAGAAAATGTTGGACAGGACTCAAAAGTCTTTCTATATGACTCAAGATTGCATGAAAAATAATGACAACAGGAAAAAAAAGGTCATTTCAGGACAGACAAACATTTTTTTAGGAATAATATGCAACATGTTCCTGTAACAGTAGAGCATTATGCTTGCAACACCAAATTCATGAGTTTGATTTCCAAGGAATGCATGCAACTGATAAATAAGATTATATTTTCAATGCAGTGTAAGTCAATTTGTTAAAAAAAAAGTGGATTTTCCTTTTTTCAAAAATGTTATTGCATTGGACTAAAACCTACTGACTTTGCTCACACAGGTTATATATTATAGCCTGTAACTATTTCCTAATTTTTACTTATTAATTAATTTCCTAATTTTTGTACTTTTAAGGTATTTTTTTTTATTTTATTTTATTAATGAATTAACTTAATTTCTTAATTGTTTTTTATTTTTATTTATTTATTTATTTTGTTAGGGTTTTTTATATATATTTTTGTACTTTTGGAGTATTTATTTTTAGTTATTTTAGCTTTTTTTTTTTCTTTTTTAATTTTGTTGTACTTTGGGGGATTTTATTTATTATTTATTTATTTATCATAACTTATTTATTTATTTATTTATTTTTTAATGTTTATTTATTTTTGTACTTTTGGTGGATTTATTTTATTTTATCTTTTTTTAGTACTTCTGGGATTTATTTTTTATTCATGTAAAAAAAAACTTTTGGGGGATTATGTATATATATATATTTATTTAGTTTTGTTAGGAGTTTTTTTTAATCATTTTTGTACTTTTGGAGTGTTTATTTTTATTTATTTATTTTTTATTTATGCTTTTTTAATTTTTTGTACTTTTGGGGGATTTTATTTGTTTATTTATGTGTTTATTTATTTATTACTTTTTTATTTATTTAATTTTTGTACTTTTGAGGTATTTTATTTTATTTTTGTACTTTGGGGGATTTTTTCTCCACCTTGGTACACTTGTGCTGTTCTCAGTAAAAATGACTGACCTACAAAAAATTGCTTATAAATTTCTTATGTTATATTATTACCAAATAATGGATTAAATCTTTTTATCAACTCCTTTTCTTTAAATTAGCACAGGTTTTATATCACTTTCTGGAACTGATTGATCATAGGCCTCACTGATATGAACTTATGCGTCAGTTTTTGAGTAATACTGCCAAAATTATCCACAAATAATGCTTTTTTTCACTGAAAAACTGAGGTTCATAAGCTCAGATCAGTGAGGCCTATGATCAATCAGTTCTAATTAAAGAAAAAAAGCTTGAATCCAAGATTTGATGATAATACAGCATATGTAGGATTTATAAGCAATTTTTTAAGGACTGTTTTTTTTTTTTAACCAGGAGCAACAAATACCAAGTTCTGTCATGAAACTCTAGATTGCGCAGGCTGATGGGTCGTTAACACAAACTGATGATATTCACAGCATTAAAGTACTAGGCACAAGCTGATTGGTTCATATTGCATATGCAGCCAATAAGCTTGCTGCTTTACATTTAAATGTCAGGTTAGCATTCACTAAAGCATTTCGCAGCACGAAACCCTCCACCTCCCCAGTTCCACCTGTATAGATCTGCTACGAGTTATTACATATGCTACCTATGCAGCAGCAGTATGTCTTAAATACTCACAGCACCATATCGGTGTATGTATTGACAATAGGAAGTAGCAAGAAATTAGGTTTTTCAGCATAGAACAAGGGTTAAGAAATTAAATACCATCAATTTAATTCCATGTTGACTGAATTTTTTGTAAAGCTCATTTTGAAAATTTGTGTCCTTATGTTAAAACTAGTATTGGTATTGTGTGTGTTATGCTTCAGGTGGCGTTCACAACGGTGAATATGTGTCTTGGCTCTACTGCTACGATCCTGTGATGGACGTGTGGGCTCGGAAACAGGACATGAACACCAAGCGAGCTATACACGCTCTCGCAGGCATGAACGACCGCCTCTACGCTATAGGGGGAAACCACTTAAAGGGTAATTTCTATAACCGAAATCCAAATCTCAGCTGCGGGGGAGGCACTTACTGTGTACACAGCTGTAATCAATACAGTTTCTTTTAGTGATTTGATTCCAGCTTAAAGTAACACATATACGCCTCTGCAGAGTAAGAGCTTGGCCTATATGCTTGGGGTTTCCCCTGACTGTCTTTCTCTGCGTGTAGGATTCTCTCATCTGGATGTGATGCTGGTTGAATGCTACGACCCTAAAGCAGATCAGTGGAGCATCCTGCAAACGCCCATCTTAGAGGGACGCAGCGGGCCTGGATGTGCTGTTCTTGATGACAGTATTTACTTGGTGGGAGGCTACAGTTGGAGCATGGTAAACACATCTTACATTTAAGTGCGACAGATAGATCAGATAGTCAAAAGTTTTTGGACAGTGAGATGTTTAATGTATTTTAAAGAATTCTGTTCTGCTCACCAAGCATGCATTTATTTGATCCAAAAAACAGCTAAAGCATTTTTAAATAAAGAAAAAAAAGTATTTTTATTTTTATTTTTTGGAAAGAAATAATAGAAATTAATACTTTTATGTAGCAGGGATGCTTTAAATTGTTCAGAAAAAATAAATAACAAAATTAATTACATTTTAAAATATATTCCGATAGAAAAGAATTATTTTAAATAGCAAAAATGTTTCAAAATTGTACCGTTTTTCCTGCACTGTGGATCAAATAAATGCAGGCTTGGTGAGCAGAAGAGACTTTTTAAAAAATATAAAAAATCTTATTGTCCAAAAACAGTTGACTGGTAGTGTATATGTAAATTTTATTTAATTATTAATTCAGTTATTAATTACTTATTTATTTTTTAATTTATTTTAAAAATTGTGTATATGTACTGTATATAGCATTTTTATTTATAAAAAAAATCATGTATAAAATAAAAATTAATTTATAATAAAAAATAAAATGAAATTAAAATAAATTAATATTTTTTTTGTATTTAGAAATTGAGTGCATTTAAATAATATATATATATATATATATATATACACATACATATATATATTATAAATGCTATATATAAATGCAGTAAATGTAATTAAAAAAAATATAAAATGCCCTTATACATTATCAAAAGTATTTTAAACATGAAGTGTGTCATTTTTGTTAAGTATCTCAGTTTAATACTTAGAGTAGGGTTGTCTCTAACGATTATTAATCGAGTAATCAGTCGATTATTTTGACGATTAATCAAGTAATTGGATTTTTTTTGGTAATAAAAATAGACCTAAGCAAACAAAATACTTTAAAATGATTTAAAATACATATATAATAGCAATGAGGCCATAATAACTGGTTAAAAAAAATATCAAAAGCATGTAAACATATGGCCGTCTTTGCGAATTCATAAAAGCAGTATGCTTTATTATTATTTTTAAATGGTTTTAATATTTAATGCAGGTGTAGAAAACGGTCTAATAATGCCTTTCATGGATCCCATCCATGGAATATGCAACTTCCCATATTTTGCTGGTTAATCGACACAGGAAAAATGCAATCAAGGATTTTTTTTATAATCAAAAACTCTAATTTAAGGAATCGCAACAGAGTCAACTGTAAATCACTTGAAAGTAAATTTTCCCAAAAGAGTATTAAACTTTTCAACCACTCTACATTGCAAAATGGGCTCGACCAATGGTGTAAGGTGGGGGGTGGGACTATCTGTTTGACTGACCAATGGCAGATGACTTCAGGAAACCTGTTTGGAAACAACCACTATGTTTGCAAATCTGATAATGACAGTAATGCAGAAATGACACACTTTACTAAAATCTTTTAGGATGTTAAACACTAGTAAAAAAAATATATTATATTATATTATATATCTTATACACTACCAGTCAAAAGTTTTTGAACAGTAAGATTATCAAAGAAATAAATTACGTTTTAAATTTTTTTAAATAGAAAACAGTTATTTTAAGTAGTAAAAATATGTCAAAATTTGACTGTTTTTGTTGTACTTTGAATCAAATAAATGCAGGCTTGGTGAGCAGAAAAGACTTCTTTCAAAAAAAACTTTTGACTGGTAGTGTATCAGAAGCATTTTGAAGTACTGAGTAAAATACTGTAATGATAACTAGCCGAATATCTTTTCCAGGGGGCGTATAAGTCATCCACCATTTGTTACAGCCCAGAGAAAGGCACATGGACAGAAATGGAAGGAGAAGTGGCCGAACCTTTAGCTGGACCGGCCTGTGCCACAGTCATACTGCCAGCCTGTTTACCATTTAACAAATAACTATATAAAACGGCGAACGAGGCGGCCGAGAAGAGGAAAAACCTGTCGGGATGGAAAGTCAATCGCTAAACGAATCAAATAAATGAGAAGACTCTCCCTATGGAACGCCCCCAGCTTTTGAACAGGAGGTGATGAGGTGTACAGATTATTATTTTTTTACTGGTCTGACAAGAGCACTTTGTTTCTTTCATACCTAACAGTTTGAAACTGATATAATCATCGACTTTACGTATTTGATGCTCACGTGTGTTGACATTCAGCTGCTCACATTCAATCCTTCTTTATCATAAATGGTTTGACATAGCACGCATAATTATTATTATTTTTAACCGAATCAATATAGCTTCCATACGTACTTTGTATTTTGTGGAAACCGTCGATCAAAGACAACGTCGAAGTGGGTTGACAAAGGAATATTCATGTTTTTCAAGCAAAGCTCATGATTCTGTGTGCACTGTAGAGTAGATATCAGCTATTTAATATATATCACACCATGTCTGCTTGTTAGATATTGTCGCCATACTTGAGTGGCACATTGTTATTTGTACAGATGAGAGGGGAGTAAATGTCAATTATTAAAAAAAAGAGAAAAAAACACATTTCAGTAAAACACAAGTTATGATTTCTTGTTTGAACAATCAGTATATTATTTATTTAGCCATGTGGTATATATGCATGGCGTGAAGTGGAAAGCTTATTGTGTTTTACTGTGGGTACATATTTGTTTATGTTAATATCTGTTCATATCTCACAGTGCCTATTTTAAGCATCAGGCTGCTTTATTTCGTAAAAATTTCCCATTATAAGAATCAGACCTTTTAAATTGAGTCGAAATCATATAAATTATCGGCCTGATTGGTTTCTCTGAGACGTGATATGAAATCTGAATTTGTTGCACTGGTGTTCGTTGGCCCTTTTGATGAGAAAAGGGAATGTTTTTCATTGTTGTAAATAATCGCTTGCAGTGGAACATTTTTGTGCTCATGGGATTTATTCTCAAATCCTGTTATGTTCTTTACATTTAGTCTATGAAAATAAAACTGAATTTCTGGATCAATAATCTGTCTGGGCTCCCCCACAATAACACAACACTGCTATCTATCTAAATTTGTCTGCAGTATTACAACAGTGTGCAATTATGTGTTTCATTTTACTTACTGGAAAATATTTTGTTAAATACAACATCAAACAGGTCTGATAAAAGTCATTTTAAGGCCTTCAAGTACAAGAAAACATCTTGAGTGTTACTCAAGCATGCACGGTGTTTATATTCTGAGGCTCTGAAAGCCAGAAGTGAATGGACTGTACGTGACTGTGCCAGACTGAAGGTAAGGCCTGATCTGTTTTATCTGTTTCAGTCAGCAGGTTCATTTCAAGGACTGAAATACATGTCATCTTTAAATCAGAAAAACACAATGCTTGTTTTTTTGGGGTTTTTTTTAATAATAATAATATATACAGTAGGCAGAAACCAGGTTTGGCAATGAAAACTTATTTTAATTGCCAAACTTAAATTATTAATTTATTAAAAATATTATAAATATTTTTAACTAACAGATATTGTCATTTATTATTGTATTATAAATAACGAAAACATATTCTTGTTCTGAGAATTCAGTTGACTGTTTTACCAGGTTTGGTCATTTTTTTTTTTATTATATATATTTTTTTAATATTTTAAAATATAATAATATTTAAAATTATTATTATATAAATTCGTATTTATTTTAATTTTTTAATTTTTACCACACATTAGTAAGAGGAAGTATAGAAAAATATCAAACCATTGATTTTTAAGTAACAGATATTGCAATTTGTGATTGCATTATAATTTATGAAAAACAAATTCTGAGAATTCAGTTCAACCTTTCAGTTACAATTTGCTTTTATTATGTAGTGAAGTTTAATTTTTTCACGCAGTTTCACCAGGTTTGGTAATTATTTATCATATATATTTATATATTTTTTTATATTTTATAATATATTGTATAATTATTTAAAGTTATATATATATATATATATATATAATTTTATTTATTTATTTTTACCACACATTAGTAAAAGGAAGCAGACAAAAATATCAAACCATTGATTTTTAACTAACCGATATTGCAATTTATGATTGCATTATAATTTACGAAAACATATTCTTGTTCTTAGAATTTAGTTCAACTTTTCAGGTACAATTTGCTTTCATTATGTAGTAAAGTTTCTTTTTTTTAACTAAGTTTTACCAGGTTTGGTAATTATTTATTATATATTTTTATATATTATTTTAATATTTAAAATTATTATTTAAACATTTTCACTGAATTTTATTTAGTTGTTTGGCTGATATTAAACAACAGCGTGTCCACTAACTAATTTAAACTAACACTTTGAAACTAATACTTTAAAAGGATTTGTTAATCCTAGTTAATGCTTCAATGTATTTCTACATATACTGATTCATTTTAACATTGCATTTATAAATTAAGCTAAACCAGAATTAGCATTCTCTAAACATTTATATTTTAACGTATTGACCCTAACTGTGTTGCCGGTGAGTTTTATGAGTACATTAATATTTTATTCGGTGGATAAATTCAGGCAACCCTGTCATAAACGTTCCTGTACAGCAGGAGGCAGCGGAGCTTCAGACAGCGCATGCGCGTCAAACAGAGGCGAAGAAATGTTTGTGTACATGTGATCCTCCATGTGACAGGAAATTAATGTAGAAATAAAGTAACGCTTCATTTATTTATTTGTTTATTAATGCGACACGGCAAAAGCATTATCATGGATCGCGAATGATTTGATGTCTAATAAACTACTGTACAACTAAACGTCAGGTCTCTTTGTTTATGACTAGCGATTGTAAGATTTACCTACATTATGTTTAAGACGCTGTCATTTGCTGTCTTAGACTTTGAACCCAAAGCCCATCCAATATACTCCTCTAAAAGCTTGAAATAAGCAAAAAAGTAAGATTTGACATCAGAAGATCTCTTGACACACTTTCACAATGCCACCCATGAAGAACAACAGCAATGTGAAAAGGTAAGACATTAACTGACATATCCATGTATGTAGAGAATAATGTAATAAAAAATGCAGCTGTTTTTGTCTCCAGAGCAGTTTTGATTAAATTTTGAACTCTGTGTGTAACTGTTAAACTGCTGTCACTTATTGAAGTTGTACGGTTGTGCTTTTCCTCAAGACCAAAGCTAGACTGGAGGTTTGTCCAAAGGTTCTGCAGAATTCTGAAGATCCTTTTCCCATCCTGGTCCAACCAAAGTGTGCGCATGTTCATGACGCTTCTTGGAGTCACGCTTTCAGGTATTTAAGTTTTTTTGGTTTATAACGGCTTGCTTTGTCTTCTATCTGTGTTTATTCAATGCTTTTCTTTTATTTCAGTTCAACTCGTGATTTATCAAGTGGGTCTTATTCCAAGTCAGTTCTACGAGGTTCTGTCTGAGAAGAACTATGAGAAGTTCAAAAATCTGGTGCTGTCTGCAGTTATGCTCATTCTGATTAATTCAACGGTGAGTTTAGTCTGTTATGTATTTAGTTTTCTAAAGGTTGCTTTGGGTAAAAGCATCTGATAACAACTCACCTTACTTTGTTGTAACCCTTAGCTATTCTATTCTGGTAAAAATCTGGGTACGATTTTTATAGTGGAGGTCAAAACGATGAAATATCCAGGTCAAAATGACTCACAAACATCACATTCATCACAACCACATTCCATAGGTTAACCAATGTTTCCGACAAGTCAAAAAATGAATTAATCCGCAACTTAACAGGGCTGATAGATATTATATATACAGTTGAAGTCAAAAGTTTGCATGCACCTTGCAGAATCTGCAAAATGTTAATTATTGTATCAAAATAAGAGGGATCATACAAAATGCATGTTATTTTTATTTAGTACTGACCTGAATAAGACATTTCACATAAAAGACATTTACATATAGTCCACAAGAGAAAATAATAGTTGAATTTATAAAAATGACCCTGTTCAAATGTTTACATACACTTGATTCTTAATACTGTGTTGTTACCTGAATGACCAACAGCTGTTTTTTTGTTTAGCGATAGATGTTCATGAGTCCCTTGTTTGATCTGAACCATTAAACTGCTTGCTATTCTTCAGAAAATCCTTCTTCTTTGGTTTTTCTGCATTTTTATGCATTGAAAGTTTCAAATGCTCACTGCTGCTTCAGAAGGAAACACGATGCATTAAGAGCTGGGGGTGAAAACTTTTGAAAATGAAGATGTGTACATTTTTCTTGTTCTGCCTAAATATCATATTTTTTCATTTAGTACTGCCTTTCAGAAGCTACAGAAGATACTTGCATGTTTCCCAGAAGACAAAATAAGTTACATTTAGCCTGATCTTCAAATTTCAAATGTTTTCACCCCCCTGGCTCTTAATGCATTGTGTTTCCTTCTGGAGCATCAGTGAGTGTTTGAACCTTCTGTAATAGTTGCATATGAGTCCCTCAGTGTGAAAAGATGGATCTCAAAATCATACAGTCATTGTTGGGAAGGGCTCAAATACACAAAAATGCTGAAAACATCTTATTTTGGTAAAATAAGAAGGATCATAAATTTTGCAGATTCTGCAAGTTGTATGTAAACTTTTGATTTCAGCTGTTGCTTTGGATAAATATGTCAGCTAAATACTCATAGTAAATCACTAACCCACAAAAAAATCTGTTCCTCAGCTGAAAAGCCTGGACCAGTACATTTCCAGTCTGCTGTATGTCAGCTGGAGAAAGTCTTTGACTGAAGAACTCCATAACACATACTTCAAGGGACGTGTTTACTACACCCTCAACGTACTGTGCAAAGACATCGACAACCCGTAATGTATTCACACATTTATAAAGTTACATTACTTAAGAAGACTTCATTAATTCTGCTCTGTTAATGGTTTATTTTGCGTTTGTGTCACGTCCAGAGACCAGCGCATCAGTCAGGATGTAGAAAGGTTATGTAAGCAGATGAGCACTATGGCGAGTCGACTTCTCATTTCGCCATTCACAGTGACCTACTACACCTATCAGTGCTTCAACAGGTGTTTATTTGTGTTTTTCCATCTAGTTTTGCACTGAAAGATTTGCTAGCATAACTTACGTGGGGTTTTTTTTTTTACCTTTTTGTTCCTGCAGTGCCGGCTGGATTGGATTTGTAAGCATCTTCGGCTACTTTGTGGTTGGAACCATCATCAACAAGATCTTGATAGGACCCATCGTGTCTATGCTGGTTGAGCAAGAAAAGTTGGAAGGAGATTTTAGGTAGACCTGAAAAATGAGAAATATACACTCAGAGATACTAAAGCAGACGTCATATGTTTATGGCTGTTGTTCCTATCAGATGATATTCTTTGAAGGAATGCAAGTTCTCATTTGCTTTTCATCTTTTTCCAGGTTTAAACACATGCAAATTAGAGTGAATGCAGAATCTGCCGCTTTCTACAGGTTAGTATGCACTTTTAGATTTTATATCTAATCACAGAGCAGGAGATAATTAGTTGTGTTTTTGTTCAGGGCAGGTAAGGTGGAACACATGCGGACAGACCGAAGGCTGCAGATGCTCTTATCCACTCAGAAAAGCTTGATGAACAAAGAGCTCTGGCTTTACAGTAAGGACTTCTGAAATAAAAAGGCATTCAGAAGATTGTACAGTTCAGGTCAAAAGTCATCCCCCTTTCAGAATTATTAAAAATGTTAATTATTTTACCAAAATTAGAGGGATCTGAGGACAACTGAGGGACTCATAAGCAATTATTACAGAAGGTTAAAAAAAAAAAAAAAAAAAAAAACAATGCATAAGACCTGGGGGGTGAAAACTTTTGAAAGTGTACTTTTTTCTTATTCTGCCTAAATATCATATTTTTTTTAATTTAGTACTGCCCTTCAGAGGCTAGAGATGATAGTTATGTGTCCCAGAAGACAAAATAACTTAAAATTACCCAGATCTTCAATTTCCAAAAGTTTTCACCCCCCAGCTCTTAATGCATCGTTTTTCCTTATGGAGCATCAGTGAGTGTTTTAAGCTTTTGTAATAGTTGCATATGAGTCTCTCGGTTGTCCTCAGTGTGAAAAGATGGATCTCGAAATCACAAAAATACTGGAAAACCAAAGACTTTGTGGGACCTGAAGGTTTTTCTGAAGAATAGCAGGCAGTTTAACTGTACATGACAAACAAGGGACTCGTGAACCACTATCACTAAACAAAAAAACAGCTGTGGATCATTCAGGTAACAACACAGTATTTAGAATCAAGGGGATGTAAACTAGGTCAAATATCTTAAGGTCATATGTGAACATCTTTTATGTGAAATATCTTATTCAGGTCATTTTAAATAAACAATAACATGCATTTTGTACGATCCCTCTCATTTTGGAAAATAATTAACATTTTTAATGATTCTGAGAGGGGGATGTAAACTTTTGACTTTAACTGTATATATAAAATGTTAAAAAAGTTAAATAAAATACACAGTGGCAAAAAATAGCTAATTTCATTTACAGTCATCTTTTCTTCCCTATTTTGACATATCTGAGTGAAACAGCGTCTCAAACAAAAAAAAAAAAAACTTTTGATTTTATGGTGACTTTAACTTTGTGTTTTGTTTTAAATGTGTCATTTTGCTGGCATTAAGCTGCTTTATCGACCTAGTATGAAATAATAAAAGTCCTTCTGTTCTGTTCACTACAAATGCTTATTGTTTTGCTTCTTTTCGTTTCAGTTGGAGTGAACACCTTTGACTATATGGGCAGTATCCTCAGCTATATAGTGATCGCGATCCCCATCTTTGCTGGAGAGTACGACGGCCTGACACCTGGAGAACTGAGTGCTCTTGTCAGTAAGGTAAGTTACTTTAAACTGTGTTTAATGTGGTGGACTTCAAGACAAAAACAAGTCTCTGTTGCACACAATAGGATGATAATCACATGTCTCTTTCAGAACGCTTTTGTCTGCATCTATTTGATAAACTGCTTCACGCAGCTCATCGATCTCTCAACCACAGTGTCTGATGTCGCTGGATACACGCACCGGTGAGATGCACCAAGGCTGCTTAAAACTGCATCAGTGTTATTATGATTGTTCGTTGGTTATTCTAAAAATAGTCTGCTTTCTTTTGCTTCCAGAATTGGAGAACTGCGGGAAGCGATGGCAGAAATTGCCAAGAAACAGTGTGACCAGGATCAGTACGATCCACTTTCAAAGGACAAACCTTACAGGTAATTTAAAACTAA